>KK120094.1:951365-976770 GCA_000611955.2 Stegodyphus mimosarum | reverse complement strand
TATACAAATATAAGGAAAAAAACTTTAAAATTAGTTAATTTCAGAATTTATAAAAAACGGACTTAAAAATTAGAATTGCAAAGATTAAAAATTTAATTTAGTAGAGAATTTATAACCTAAACATTATCTCCTAGGAAATATGAAGTGAAATTTAGACAGTAAATGGGTGCTATTGTGGAAATCAAAAATTGGAATTTGTGATTCATGAAACTGGAATTGGTAATTAAAAGGCTTAATTAAATTCGTTGTTAATTCATAGAAAATTTCGATTTATTTCACATTTCTGAACTTCTTTAAGATTTAACTCTAAATTTTATAAAATTGATAAGAACATTTTAAATTGGAATAGGATTTTGTTCAGAAATGCGAAACGCAAGCCTCCTGAATTGTCGGTGGTTGTATGTAGAGATTCCAGCTCCCTTTCATAAGTAGGGATCTTTCTATGGGATCAACAATGACTCTCTTGTTTTAATTCTTTAAATAATCATATTAGTTACCAATTCCAGTTTAATTAATTACTAATTCAAATTTTTAATTTTCACAATTGTACACATTCACTATCTTCTTGTAAAGTGCCATCACTGACTTGTTTTCTGGATGGTTATTAATATAAGTAGAAGAACAGTGTTATATTGCGGTTAAGCAAGACTGCAAATGAAGCGAAGTCCATACACTTGAAACAGTTGGGCTCTTAATTGCTATTAGAAATCCTCTACAAATATGTATGGGATTCTCCGTGTATCATATGTATATGTAACGGTGAAACACCGAAATCTGGAGAATGTCGACTTTCACCAGTGAATGTCAACATTCACATAGTCGCTTGGTGTATGTCCGAAATATTTTCCAAATACTCTTATTTCTGAATTACACCGGTGAATGTCGACATTCACCATGTACTAATGGTAACAGTCGCGAAAAAAAACACACAAGTACTTAAAACACACAAAACATTCAAAATGAGAAAGGAAAATAATAGAAGTTAAAAAACTTACTTAATTATACAGTACGTAGTAAATGAGAAAATAAAATAATAGTAATAAAAAACTTACTAAATTATGTGATTCAGATCTGATTAATTGCAACAACTTAAACTATTATGAGACTTTGAATTGCACGAGAAGCCCTCGCTTTTACAACTGCATTTATGAGAAACAGCCAGTCGCCTCTCTATTCGACCTACACCAGACATATCTGTGATTGTCGACATACACCGGTGAGGGTTCGAATGTACAAGAATGCAATGTTATATTCGATCTTTCACCGACGTATTTGGCGAATGTTGACATTCTCCGGTGAAAGTCGACAATCTCCAATTTCGGTCTTTCACAGTAACATATATATACAATTAGTTTAAAGTTAGAAAAGAATCTGTATTATTCTGCTCATTAGAATTCAAAAGATCTCTTAAAATGCAGACTAGCATGCATATGGTTTTTCATATCCACATTAGGTACATAGATAGAACACTTGCAATTCCCGCAAATAATATCAAAACGTTTCAATGTATTTAACTTGAAATTCTAAGATATGATTTTTTTTGAAATAAGCGTTTAGCTAATATTTCTGTTAAAAATTACGTTTCTGAGAATAAAATGTTCATCCCAGAAAGAAAAATTTTATCTTTAAATAGCATCCATTTTGTCAGAAAATAACGAGACACTACGTAGCTTACGAAATATCATCTGTAAGAAATCCAATTTCTATATTTATGACATTCTTTTATATCAAAATACGGTAAAAAAGATCTAAAAATTCATGACCTTAAATTCTTCAATGCAAATCTCTTAGAATTTATATTAACATTTTATGATCATTGCTTCTTCAAGAAAGTATGCATGATAAGAAATTTGTCAATTTATTTCACAATTAGAATAGCGAAATGTATTATAAAAGTTGCGGAATAAAATTTGCTTTAAATGCAAGATCTCATTTAAAGAATTAATTAGTTTTTGACACAGTAAAATATTATTTAAAATGTTATAGAATTCAAAATGAAAGAAGACCACCAACAACTATGCAGGCAACCTAATAACTTTTAAAATAATTAAAAAAACCGAAGGTGGGTATTTGTAAACGTGGTGAAGAAAATCATTAATCATACGGAGTATTCGTTAATAGGAAGATTATAAAAATAGCAAGCCAGTATGCTAGGCGTACCTCTGAACCGAAATAATGGTTTTGAAAGCTAATAACAATCCATAGATATATTAGAAAATCTTGAGAAATTTTAATATTTTGATTTGATGGGATAATATGTATCTTATCGATTTTGTGATATGAAATTCTCACACAAAAGGAGAAATTAATTTTTAAGTCGAACATTTTAATTTTAGGAAAAATATTCAACGCAAAACTAACATGCTTGCGTCTAAAGAAATTACATTTTAGAATACTAGTTTAATATTTTAAATGCTTTACAGAAATCCTAAGTGTGCTTTAACATTTGTAAGACATACTTCACATGGATGAAATAAATTAATGGTATGCCGTTTGATCCATCCACTAGACAATCAGATTTATGTTGTAAAAGTTCGATAAGGTATACAGAGAGTTTCAAATCCAGTTAATATTGGCTGTTTGAAGAAGGAAAATATTATTTTTCATATATGCTCTAGTAAATTATATTAAAAGCGCAATGAATTGTCAGTATTTTTTATTTTATTTAATGCCTCAGACTTCTCACTGCATAAACTAATTGGATGCCATATACTAAATTGGTAAAATTATTAGGAATCGAGCATTCGGCATAGTGTTGGCGCATCACGACATTTGTTATTCCGAAAATAATCTTGTAAAAAATTTTATTTAAACGCATCTTACAATCTGAGGAAATGATTATTTTGAGGAGCCTAATTGCACAGTAGATAAAACATCTGATGTGAAACCACATTACGAACTACTAAATTTTACTCATTTTGTGGTGTATTTCATTTAAACTTATTTCTCCGAACTTTATTACGCATATATTTTTCATTCCATTAATTCAGTTCTATTTAGCAGCAAGACAAAAATACATAAAACCTCAAAACAATTTCATTAAAATTCATAAAATACGGAAGAACATAAAATTCCAAATACAGTTCAAAACAGTTACAAAAATAATTTTTACAATTAAAATTAAAGTAAAATAGTGTAAAAATACGATGGCTTTGCTCTTTGCGAACTAGCAACCTTTAATTAATTTTCTGCAATTCAGGATCTTCCCCTAGACCAGTACCTTCTGGAACATTCGCGCCTATTACATAACCTCCTCATATAAATGCTGCGTCATAAGTTTTCCTATACAGATGCGTTCTCGCCTTCGTCCTGCTAACGCCTTCGCTATGCTCCTCTTTCTCTGTTAGAACGTTATGACGTATTAAAGTCAGTGTATCTAGTAGTTCAATTACTGAATAAGTTATTTGAGTAACTTCATCTGGAAAAAATCATCTGCTCTAAATTAAAATAAAGATATGCTGTTAAAAGTCAAAGTCCTGAGTCGTATTTTTCTCCGAGGTTCAATCATCCCAGCTTCGTCAAACATCTGCCAAAATGTGTAATGGAATATCCTCACCATTCACCGACGATGTGTTGGAATAACTGAAATATTACATATATATATATACGTTTGGTGCGGCTGTATATATATATATGTTTGGTGCGGCCAATTGAAACCAAACAGGGAAGTGCAGAATTGCGTGTTATAGCAGTCCTGTATACAAAATTTCACTGGTTTAAGGCTGTTCGTTTTTGAGTTATACGAGATATATCAGCATAGAAGTAATCGGCCTCTGCTAACAACATTTACATTTAAGTTTGCCTTTTGTCTGAATTATTTCCTTCATTATTGAAATTTCATTTTATTTTAATTTTGAAAGCAATAATTGTAAGAGAGATATGCCTTTTACTTTGCATTTATTTTACATTTGATTACCCGGCAGCTTTTCTGTGCCCGGAACATAATAATAACCATTTTTGCTTTAGCTAATTAACACACAACATGCCATTTATTTGCTGTGAAAAGGAGTTTATGAAATATGAACGGAATAAAAAAAAATCTTTCATTTCCCCAGCTTGGATCTCGTCCAAATTTAAATCCGTGACATATTTTCGACGCATAGTTTTGTGCCGAAAAATGCTCATTTCCATTTTCTTCCTCTCGAATCAAAGGAGCTCGCGCAACAAGAACTTATACGTCTCGGAGGAAAGAATAGTGCAAAAACACATCATTCATTTCGGCAGCCGTTCAAGAATTATACCACATTCTGTGACTTGGTAGTTTCATATTGCGGCCCATTGGAAACAATAATCGAAAATGTTGCTAATAGGTTATTGTTTTCTAAACCTGCTTAAAATATGATTCTGTTAGCAAACTGCATTACTTGCGTTTATGCAGTAGACCAATTTGCATGGTTTGGGTGACCAATTTGTGTGATATTGTAACAATCGTTAACAATAAAGAGAAATATTAATACTAGTTTCTTTTTTATTAAGTTTATAATGCTCCTCTATACTTCGTCTAGATATAATGTCCAGGAAACTAGTCAACTAAGTAGCGAATTATCGTTTACTTAAACTCAACGATAATTCACTACTTAGTTAACTAGTTGAAAAGTCTCGAGAAGTATTTACGACAAAGTTATTTACGACAAAGTCGAGAATTTATTTACGACAAATAATAGGTCAATATAAAAAGTTTTGTGTCACCTATAACACCAACATATATCTCAAATTGGCTGTCATATACATTTCAGTTGAAGCTCTTTGCTTTATAAATGATGTAGAGAGCAATAAAAGTAAGAAAATATTTGCTTGTTTCAGCTTGAAATTGTACATTAATTACGAATGCACTCGATACTTTTTTATTTAAGGAAGTTAATAAAAATCAGCATTATTTTACGATAGACCATTTTTACTATCATAAAGGAATTGCGCTTCCTCTTCCGAATGAATAGTCTATTATTCAAAAAAGGCTTGATTTTTAATGAAGTTCTGAAACATTGTACTCCACACCACCCGGGAATAAGAACAGAAGACAGACCACATTAACTTTGAATATAACTTAAACTTTGAATAGTACTTAAAGAGTAAGACATTACGCTAAGTTCCCGTAGGCAAAACATATTTATACGTCAGTAATGCGAAATTTAAAAGCCTTCAAAAAGACGCTTGAACAAAAGCAAGTTCAACTAAAGAGTTTACTGCAAATTCAATTGCATTAAATTTCGTTCTAGAGGAAGTCTCGCAAAATGGACGTAATCTTAGTGATGAAAAATCAACAAAAACTGTTCAAGAGAAAAAAGGTTCTCTTATATTATCAAAAGGAGAACGATTCCACTGTTTTGGTCTCATACGCTTGAGCAGGTCCCTCAACGGCCGAGCGGTAAAGTCTCTGAACACTGGTAGTTCTGTCGGAAGTTCAAATCTCATCAACGGGCTGGCTGCATGGTTGTTTTCTCTATTTATAACCTGTTAATACGAGCCAGTTTCTCTTAGAAGGTCCTCCCTGAAAGCATCCCTCCCTTCCGTGTAATGCCTTAGGACGGAACAGCCAAATAATAATAATATGCTTGAACAGAATTCATCTAGAAAATTCAAGAGATTTGTCTTGTTTTATTTGTTTCCTTTTCGGTATTTTTTGTGCGTGTGTCTGTGTGTATGTAAGGAGAGTGAGAAATAGATATAAGTTTAAAAATTAAACTGATAAAATTGATATAAGTTTGAAAACGAATTTATCGGAAATCACATTCCAAAACTTGTTTCCCTTTCAGGAAGAAATTTTTGAATTACGAACATCTACAACAGTTTGTTTCTGACAATTTTATGATTAACTATAGCCTTAATGATGGATGTCTTTCATTGTACTCTAGACTTCATTCTTTCAATACGATTGCTTCTTTCATTTAGAATTTACGGCGGCAGAGATAAATGATAACCTGGAATACAAAACTGATAGTAATATTAACGAGGAAGAATTTCGATATCAGCCAAATACCTTCTACATAATCTAACTTTATGTTGTCTGAAGTTAATATGATAAATGACAAACAGTTTGAACTATTTCTGAATCATTTATTTGTTATTCCTTCTTTAGCTCTGTATACGGTCTTGAAAAACAGTAACTGAAGATATTAGTTGTAACAGACATCAGAAACTCATAATTACGCATATAGGGAATTCGGTTATAATAAACAAACAGAAAATCCAAATCTTCAGCCTCGATCCACATATGCCGGAAATATTATACAATAAAACTTTCGTTTAAGGAGTAACCTCGATTTAGATTTTAGTGAGCCAAAAAACTAAAATTTGAAAAGGAAAAAAAAACAACGTTGCAGGCAAAACATCTCAAAACAGACCGAAGGAATACGTTAAAAAAGATACTGCAGATTACTATTCTTTCATCATATGCATTGAAAGCAAAAGAAAATCGATGGGATTCTTTTCGGCTATCGATACAGATATCGGTTAAAAGACTGGAAGTTGTCTTTTTTTTTCTCAACATTAGCATAAGGTTCGATGGTTTCTTGGAGTTCCTGATTGAGTTATAAATTAACCTTCTCCACTTGTTTGATTGCATGTCCTACTTGAAAAACCTATCCGTTTCATTTGTTTATCGACAGCAGTCTCAGTGTCTCTCTGTTATCTACCAGCTACTTATTTTCAATGGTTTAGTCGGCATTCGGCCTTATAGTCTTGAAAGTATTGACCTATACAATATAATTCTGATCAAAAGACATGTGGAACTGAGGAAGAAGTTAATCAGTTTGATTAAATAAGCTATTAGTTAATATGGCCCTTTAATTTTGGGGGAGGAAAGGCACATAAATGTTTTGTTTATAGAAATTCTTAAATATGAGTTGGTTAAGAGTTTGGGAGACAAAGTTTTGTTGGATTATTCTCGCCAAAGAACTTAAAAAAGGTTTTGCGTCAAGTCAAAATCTCTACTACAGTCTTTAATGTAGTCGAAGAGGCGTAAATATCATTATCTAAAACTCAGGCCTAGTTCAGGACTGTCTTGTTCATTTCAGCAGCGAGAGAGAACAGAAGAGGAAGGGAAATGGAAATGATCCCATAGGATGCGGACTTCCGGTGCAAATGACTTCGGGTAGAGTACGTATTTGCGTGCGGGCGAGGATGTGAAACTCTCAGAATCTTTCTCATCAGTTTAGTAATAAGCTTTGAACAGTTAGAATATTAAAATATAAAATGATTGCTTTGGAAGAATGGAGGAAATTATTCGATAATCTTGGATGTGGTCTTTTTTTAGCACATTTATGCGGGAAGCCCGGTTTATGTGGGAAGTTAATCTTGAGTAAATAGTTACTTCAATGGTTTGCATTTCAAGGGTCTTTAGAAGTATCTCTCAAAGATAAACAAAGCTGTTGTTAAGACAAAGTTGAGCATCTAGCACATTTACTACGCAAGAATAAGCAATTTGTGTGTTCAGAAGGTGGCTGAAAAGACGGAAGAAAAAGTAAACATTTTAGTTTGTAATGTTAGCGGAGAGGCGATGCTTGTGAACTGAGGAATAAAGCCACAGTGGTTGAGATTGGAACAGTCAAATATTTGTACAGGTTACATCGAGAAGACATCTTACCTAACGTCCTTGTATAGATCAAATACATTAAGTCATTCCAATGGTACTTATTTTCGTTTAATTTTAGTAAGAAATCTACAAATTTATATAGTTATTTTATTATGTTTCTTGTGATATGTTGTTCCTTTGGTGCTTCAAAAGATTAATATAATTTGTACGCTGACATTTAAAAAAAGAGGATAATCTTGATTACATATGTCTAGATGCTATACGAATCAGAGATGTACATCATATATAGATATATAGAATAGTCAATATTTCATTTATGGTTAATAGTTTATAGAATTAGTTAATAATTCGTCTATAGTCAGTAATCCATGAATAGTCAACAGAACATCAATAATCTTCCATAGTCAGTAGTCATAATAGCTCATACTTAGGCAATAGACAAAAGTCCATCAATTACCCACAGTTACAAGTACCCATAGTCTGTCAAGAGTTTCCATAGAATAATCAAATGCCCCGTCAACTCAAAATGTAATTTGGTACTGCTCTACTGCTCACTGGAGTCAATTACTTGTGGTTACCACTGACTGTATTATAACGTCTCTTGTTGTTGTTAGGCTGTTACAAGTTACTAGGTCGAAGATATAGGTATATGGTGATAAGTACATCAACTGATGCCAGTAAAGCCACGAAGTGCCAGATGAAGTTTAACGTGATAAAATGTGCTGTTCATCTAGAAAAAAAGATATTATCCTCGCCGACTAGTTTTTGGTTTTAATAAAAGCACTTATTCGCAAAGATTTTGTTTCTGATGCATGTATCAGATCCAGAATTATCATAGCTGTTCAAATAGCATCGTACGATTGAAGGAGTCGTAGGTGATCTAACGAGCTATTTGTTCAGTTATGGTTCCTTGGAGCTTTGACATGCAAGGCTTAGTTTTGGAGACAAACATATGACTACTGGCAGGATCAGCCAAGTAGCTTTTAGACGTTCATGAAATGTTCGAGTTACATGGAATACGAATCTGACAGTGACAGGGCAGCTTTTAATGCTCGAGAAGCCACATGCTGTGATGTTGCCGTCGTTCACTTCACATACACACGGAATCTCAAGGATGCCGTAAGATGAGGCTTCATGGGCACTGAGTGGCTGTGCTGTATGAGATGCAGATGCAGAAAACTGTCGCTGTGGATATGTACTAGACCGTTAGGATCGAAAAGAAAAAAACTAACACCAAAAGAAAAATTGAAGAAAAGAGGAGGACGTATGAGTAAAAAACTAACATCCTGTTAATTGATTTTGCTTGTTTAGATTATTAAATATAAATTATATACATATTAATTTTTTTCATATTTTCATTACTCAGTGCTCCGTTTAAAAGGCTGAGTGTGGGTAAGTATCATTTGCGTTCCTTTTGAGGTGTTCACAGTCGTTTTACATGTGCGTTCATTTTGTTGTTTTTAAATAATAAATTAGTTAAATCGAGTTTGTTGCTTACTTATCATCCATAGAATCAATAAAATGCTGTATTTGTAATTTTTTTTGTACGATCGGTATAAAATAAAATGCCGCATTTTTGAAAATTTTGTATGGGCGGTATTTGCTTTAAAGTGTACTGTTACTTATGACGCACAAACGTCTTATTGTTGTTGAGTGTATACGGGTTCCTAACAGAATGAATGCACACAGCTTCGATTATAGATCGATAAACAGTTTTTTATCAAAAGAAAACTTCAGAGATTTGGAACTTTCCACAAAAATAGTCGTAAAACTCTTCACAGTATCACAGGCTATAATTAGTAGTTATATTTCAAACTACTATGAACGTTAAACACAAGGCAATTCAAAGCGCAGCTAAAACGAAAGTTGTCAGGAGATATCTCAGGACTCCGAATTCACGCCGAGCTAACAGTTAACAGCCAGAACTGACAGCAGATGCACGCTCCGGTCTTATATATTTTTCACCCGGTCGCCGAGATATTTCTACTACATTCTGCTTCTCAATGTTACTGAAAGGTAACATGAAGGTCGAATGACGTATAAGGTAAAATAGTGGTGAATTACATTTATTCAATTACTATATATATTGCGGTGATACAGGAACCGGTGTCCGCCTAAAACATAGCTGCAAAAGCATTGCGGACGAATATGTCACGGAGAAAACAACGCAAGGCGAAAACATCGTGGAACAAAACATCGTCGGAGAAAATAAAGCAAAGAGAAAATATCGCAGTTCTAAGACATCGTGGTACAAAATATCATGGTCGAAAATAAAGCGGTTCAAAAACTTCGCAGTTTACAAACATCGTCTTCGAAAATATCGTGGTAAAAAATAAAGTACCTGCAAATCATCGCATGCGGATAACATGGCACACATGCGTGTTTCAGGCTTTAATAATTGTAAAAGGATACTCCCATAATGATTTGTGAGCGCAAGATGAAAAGAAGGATAATTTTTACTTTCGTATTTTTTATTAACTAATAAACGTTTGTTGAAAATGTAAAATGGAAACTTAAGCATAGAAAATGAATGCAATTTATAGCATTTAATAAAATTTAAACTGACATAGTTAACTAACAACGGTCATTAACAAATTATTTTTATAAAGTTTTACTAGTTATAAAAAATTAGTCTATAAAAAATTCGCTAGTTAATTATGAGATTATTTTCTTCACTTTTGTTAAACTGATACTTTTATAATGAAAATTATTTCTTGTTTTATTAAAATTCCTTGTTCTGTTTTTCAAAAATTTATTAGTTAATAAAAAATATGAAAGCAAAAATTATCCTTCTTTCTCTCTTGCGCTCACAAATCGTTATGCGAATATGCATTTACAATTATTTACAAAAACGCATGTGTGCGATGTTATCGTCATGAGATGATTTGAAGGTACTTTATTTTTTACCACGATATTTTCGACGACGATGTTTTTAAACTGCGAAGTTTTTGAGCCGCTTTATCTTCTCCCGCATATTTTGGACCATGATGTTTTCGCCTTGCGTTGTTTTCTCCGCAATGTTTTCGTCCGCGATGTTTTCGGCTGTAACCCAGGAACTGGGCAAAAATATCGCCAAATGGTCGCTGATCTCTCGCCAAATTTGGCCACAAAAATCAGTCGGCCAAGCTGTTGCCCTTTTGGCCGACTTTTGGCGATTTGTCGGGAAAACCATCGCCAAGTTGGGGATATATTGCCAGTTTAGCGAGATAGCCATTTACTCAAGGTTAGATAAACTTGCCCCGTGTATTCTTACCTTTTCGGCAAAGCTTCGGTTCGTTAGATTTTCATGTTACGTTATACAAAAAAAAATCATGATAGAAATTTCACATATGATTTCCCTAAAATTATTTACATATTACAAAATTAGTAACTATATATATATGTATAAAGAAAGAGATAGGTAGATACATACGATGATCTCAAAACAATAATTTGAAAGCACTAAATTAGTATAGTTCCTTTTTCAAGTGTATTGCTTATGAAGTATAGCAGCGGTAGTTTAATTCTTTGAACGATTGGTTATCCGGATTCGCTGAAACTCAACTGAAAACATATTTCTATGAAGATCTGGGAAGTTAAAAAATAAGATACCGAAGGTATAGAATAAATTTCTAAATCATCTCATCATTCTGACCCTAGTATTCAGTAATTCAATTTTGTTTTTGTTTTGTTATATGTCACGATTTTGTATTATTATCTAGTATTTACTTATCCCGCTTTACTTCTGATCTTTCATTCACAGAATTTCTTTGATGATTAGTGTTTCAGCCTTTCGGCAAACCGAAAAAATCCCATTTTGTGGGTACATTTTTCATAGCGTTGCAAAAGAATTCTGTTCTTCAATTAAGGGCAAGGTAGTAATTATGAGTTGCAGAAAAAGTAAATGATTATCAGAAAATCAATAATTAATGATACTTAATTATTAATTATCACAATGTTATGTGTTCTTTTTAATTAAAAATGTGAGTTATATAAGTATATTAAAAATATAAGACTTATATTAAACTTATATTGTTTATATTAAAAATATAAATATGAAGCAAAACACTTAATCTTTGAAAATATTCAGTTAAAATAAATAATGTGCACATATTTTTGTTTATTAACAAATTATTTTATCATTTCATTTTTATCGGCTTTCACACGAATTAAAATTATTTAATATACTTAAAGCTTAGAATTCTATATGTTCATTAATATATTCAAGTTCGATAGAAAGCTGTTCACAGCTATCGCTGCCCATGTCGCTAGTTTCTTCCAGGCTCTGTTTTACTCGAAATGGCTTAACTAGAAAGTAATTCCTTATAGCTTTCTAGCTAGCGGCAATTGTTCTCTAAAATTAAAAGTCTGACATAAGGTTTGCAGGCACGTTTTGTCTTGTAAGTCTAATATTTTATATTAACTTCATTTCTGTTATTCCCGCAAGCTACTGAAATAAGTTCTGTTATAACTCAGGTTACGTAACTGTTAGACTGACGAATTAATGAAACGTTTTATCTTAACCTTCTTCTGCTTTAGAGTTACATTGCTCACCCCAATTTCAAAAATGTGTCTTCCCTGAAATTAGAAATGTTATTTCATTAACTCATTTTGGGGAACACTGAAGAAAATAGCTACTAAGGTAGGCCAGGAAACTGGGAATTGGAATATCACGATGCCTTGTTAAGAGTTCCGACCATTCGGTCAATAGAGGATTCAGTTTATCTTGGAACTAAGGATCACACTCAATTTTTATACTGGGACTTTTTATCTTGGAAGTTTGATATTTTGGAACTAAATATCCCCCTCCATTCGTTTCGTTTGCCTATAGTATTAATGTTATTTTATAACCTTTTTTACAAATTATACTTACACAGTAATAAACCGTGATATCTCAATAAAGGGAAAAAAGCTGAGATTCATAAACATACATTACATAAGAGTTCTTATCTTTTCCCTATAACATAAAAACATGAATGTTTGTTGTGCAGACGTCTTACTTCTAAAGAGAGATAAAAGAAGAGCAACAGTACTGATTCTCTATAAAAGTAAGCCATCCATATACGCTGTTGCTGTGTGTGAAAACTAAAGGAAAAGAATCATGCATTAAACACAAACTCTATGATCCAGCTTTATGAAAATATTATACACCTCATTTTCTGGAAACGCCTAAACATCCTCTATGGCGTAGGGCATTAGACAGAGCTGATGACGTCAGGAAGAAATTTTTCATACAGTAGACGGTCTATTTTCTACTTTGCAGCTATAACCGTGAGTTGAATTCTTCGTTCGATTCTTTTGTTCGGAAGTAGATGGTTCTAAACGGAGATTGTTGATGTGGTCTGTGGAACAAGAAAAGACGATTTTCGTCTGCTGAATAGCGGTTGATAATGGCTGCTTCTAACACTAAGCGGAGATCTTTACTTCTATTCTTTGTGGCAACAGTGGATATTTTTGTAATGATAGGGAAGATGTGTTTTTTTTCGGTAGTCTGAGTTCAAATTCATGAAATGTTTCACAGAATTGTTCATTCACTTTTCTTTGTCTTTTCCTGGTTTTTCTTTGAAGTTTAGACATGACAAATATGTGTTATAAATAGGTATACGCAGTAACAATGGGTTTTATGCAGTAGTATATGTATAAAAGCATCAATTACCTAAAACGCGCCACATGTAATAAAAATGAAAATTTCAGACGGAATGAAACAGAAAATAAATTAAAAAACATAACCTACGTTTAAAAATTATGATTTAATGTTTTTATGCAGTGTAGTCTATAGGATGGACACTAGTTACATAAGTGAAAAATTCTTAGGTGGAAACTTTCTGTTGCTTATGTTACATCCGTGTTAAAATCTGAAATATGATTTAGATGTAAAAATGTAAATGCCTTAAAAAGGTATTAGTGTGAGGCACGTAAAGATATATAAAGGCAATACGTACGGAAAAAATTTAAAACGTATTTTATGCCCATATAAAATGTTTTATATGTAAAAATCACAGTTTTATATAAGCATGATAATACATAGAATAATGGGAAAAATAACAAGTAACATTTAAAATATATAATAACTTAAAAAAAAACTACTTTTATCGTATGCAACTGAGCAAAACAACATGTATAACAAAAGCACTTAAATAGTTAACTCTCTCTAAGTACATTGGTGAAAGAAATTAAGAGAATTTTCATATTTGATCTACGATCTCCAGAACTACTAGACAGATTTTAATAAAATTTTGTATGAACATAGGTTGATATAATACACACAAAATAAACATTCAACAGTTATAATAGACACACATGTTCGTGTGTAACACTCATGGGAGTCTGAAGGTCTGAAACAGCGGCTGCAGAAGACACAAAAGTAATCGTTTAATAGGGGTATGGTCCCCTCTTGCAGCCATACAGGCCTCTCAGCGTAATGTCATACTGGAAATAAGGCAGTTTATCAGTGCCTGTGGCAATTGGTTCCATTTATTCAACAACGCTGTTTTCAGTTCCTGGATGGTTCTCGGACGGGGGTTGCGAGTTGCAATTTCCCTCCCCAGAGCGTTCCAATCTTGCTCTATAGGGTTGAGGTCTGGCGACGTGGCTGGCCAATCCATCCGATGAATATCCTCACTCTCGAGAAATCCGTCGACCAGAAGAGCTCTATGTGACCTCGCGTTATCTTCCTGTAAGATGAACTCGGGGCCACTGCATCCGGAAAAGGCAAATATAGGTCTCCAAGACCTTATCCCTGTACCTCACATCAGTCACAGAACCTCTGTCAAAGACGTGGAGGAGTGTGCGGCCATCCAACATGATGCCTGCTCAGACCATTACACCATCACCGCCATAATTCTTGATTTCGCGGACATTGGAGGGTAGGTAGCAGGTCCCTGGCTCTCTCCATGTAAAAGTACGGCACCAATCGGTGTTTAGACTGAAACGGGACTCGTCGGTGAACAGAACAGTCGTCCATTGCTCCGTACACCATTCACTGTGCTGCCTGCACCATGCTAATCGGACTCTCCTGTCCGCAGAAGTGAGTGGGACGCAAACATCCGGTCTTCTGGCAAACAATCCTCTCTCACTCAGATTTTTGGAAACAGTCCCCTTGTTACACGGGTTCCTGTGGCTGCATACAGGTTCCGAGAGAGCTGAGAAGCTGTAACCCCTCTGTTACGCCTCGCTAAAATGGACAAATAGCGAGCTTCTCTGGCCGTCGTGGGTCTTGGACGACCTTGCCCAGGCTTTCTCTCGATGGATCCAGTAACCTGGAACTGTTTGCATGGGTTACACATGACGTTGGGCGTTAAAGTAAACTCTCTGCATATCTGGACTTGCGATGTGCCTCTCTCTAGCCTCCTCAGAATTCTCCACCTCACTACATTATCTAAACGTTGGTGGTTACTCATTTCTACCATTCCGATGTGAATTTAACCAATTGCTGAAAGATAACACAGAGAAATTCACCGCGGTGTGCTAGCGAACGCAATTTGTTTCACCCTCCACGCGCTTATGAAGCCTGTTTTCCTGCTGGCTGCGCCTACAAACAAGTTTATGCTTACGAATTTGCCTACAAGATTTGCATTTTTATCTAGAAGCAGTGGTTTTTCCTTCAGTTCAGTTCTTTTCCTGCAATGCGATAAAATATGCAAATTTTCTTAATTTATTTCACAAATGTATGTTGATGTATATACATCAACATATACATATAACAATATAACAAGCATTCATGCCGATGACAACGCATGGTTATAGCCAAGTAATTCATAACATCTTACCGCAACGAATTCTAAGGAAGCATTCACACGATTTATTACGAGCTAGCATTTACAACTCATCAGGAGTTCCAGGCAATGAAAGCAAGAGTACAACCTGATTGTCACATGCATGCTTTAGTCACTTCAAATTTGAAGACCCGGTTGGTCAGTGAATTCGATGGTAGTTTTCAGTTTGGAGAGAGGCGTTTACAAATTCATTTATGAGGAAAGATTTTCCTCCATAAACTGAAAGTCAGGACCAATAGTTTCCTGGTCTAATGGTCCTAACTTCGTTGATCTTCAGCAGTTTCCTGGCGAAGCGGGAATGTAGGACATCGTTCTTGCAATGAGATGTACATTCGCATTTTTTTCTCTCGATTACACGCTATGTTACACTATGCCACTAACATCTATAAATTACTGCCTTTAAATGTCTCATTTTGTCACAAGGTTGCCGACAGGCTTTTTGCTTCGCTGCAATATCTGTCCCGTGAGTACTCCAAAACTTTGTTGCCCGACACCGAACCTACCTCTGTCCGTTTAGTTGATCTGAGGTGACTGTGGCTATGCGAAGTTAAATCTCAAATCATCTGTAAATCTAGATTCTATTAACGGTATGGTTTGAATCAAATTCTGCGGTGAGAAGAGGCAAAATGTATACAAATCATTGGTCTTCTTGCGTATAAAGTCCCCATCATCAAATCTTTAATGTCTAATTTGCTCATTATATGACTGCAGAAAACTGTGCATGCGGGTTAGCAGTTAACATCCCGTGTCGTTTAGTCAGTGAAGATAATATAGTTGGCGTTGTACTTCGAGCAAGTTTGTCACGTGTTTTAGATAAGTCAGATATCTCACTGAAATATCAGTCTTGATCCTTTCCGGAGTGAATATGCAAATCTGTTTCACCTTGTCACCGAGATTATCTTGCTTCAAGACAGATACAAACTATCTGCGAAAATTTTATTTTAAGTAAAGCCAGTTTTTGTCTAGTACAACGTGTTTCGTTTAGAACAGATGAAATATTTTTTTAATGTTCTGTGCAATTTCGGATTTTTCCCGAAATTATTTATCTCCGTTTAATCTCTCCTACTCATGCCTTTAAATAACTCGGGTAATGAGGATCTCAATCTATTTTCGGTAGACATAAGAAATATAGATTTGAGAGTAATACTTCGTGTTAATTTAGATTCACTTTATAAGGTATTTCTCCCGCCTTTTTCGCATACCTTCGTGGTGTAGTGGTCTGCATGCTCGACGCGTAACCGAGAGGTCCGTGGTTCGATTCCCGGCGAAGGCTTTGCTCATTTTATATGTCTCCTGCTTCGTAATAACCTAATGTCTCTACACTGGCGCCCGAATTAAAAAGATGGTGGATGATGATTCTCCACCACCGCGATTTGGCAGTTGGGTCCCCAAAACACCAGTCGCCCTTTAAAAGGGGAGTATATAACGTATTTCTCCCGCCTTCTTCGCATACCTTCGTGGTGTAGTGGTCTGCATGCTCGGCGCGTAACCGAGAGGTCCGTCGTTCGATTTCCGGCAAAGGCATTGCATATTTTTCATCTCTCTTGTTAAAAAAAGTACCTAATGTCTCTACAGTGGCGCCCGAACTAAAAGGGTTATGGATGATGACTTTTAAAAAGGGGAGTATATAAGGTATATCTCCCGCTTTCGTAGCGTGCCTTCGTGGTGTAATGGTCAGCACACTGAGCCGGAAATTCAAAGGTCTGTGGTTCGATCCCCGGCGAAAGGCAATGCTAATTTTTCAATTTCTCCTGCTTCCAAAAATCCCAATGACTCTACAGTGGCGCCCGAACTAAAAGGATTGTTGGATGATGATTCTCCGCCACCGGAATTTGGTGATTGGGTCCCCAAAACCCCAGTCACCCTTTAAAAGGGTGTTTCTCCCGCCTTTTTCGCATGCCTTCGTGGTGTAGTGGTTTGCATGCTCGACACGTAACCGAGAGGTCCGTGGTTCGATTCCCGGCGAAGGCGTTGCATATTTTTCATGTCTCTTGCTTCGTAATAACCTAATGTCTCTACACTGGCGCCCGAACTAAAAAGGTGGTGGATGATGATTCTCCACCACCGCGATTTGGCAATTGGGTCCCCAAAACACCAGTCGCCCTTTAAAAGTAGGAGTATATAAGGTATTTCTTCCGCTGTCTTCGCATGCCTTCGTGGTGTAGTGGTCTGTATGCTCGACGCGTAACCGAGAGGTCCGTGGTTCGATTCCCGGCGAAGGCGTTGCTCATTTTTCATGTCCTCCTGCTCCGAAATAACCTAATGTCTCTACAACTTTAATACTTTTCTTCCAAAAAATAAGAGAGGTAAAAATGTGCTGCTGATTATCATTCATTTTAAAATGTAACGTAAAACAATAGTCATAATTCTGAAGCAAACGAAATCGGGAATGTGTTTTAGACAAAATTTATTTTAAAATTCAGTATCACATTCTCAATACATTCATAAAAATTTGCAAATATGGATGCAGTGGTGAATAATATTGAAACGATTCTAATTAACTTTCACCATAGGAATCTTTCTGTAATTTTATTCGAAAATCCTTTTTTGCAATTACTTTGCAACAATTTGTATTCTCTATACTTCGAATATTTACTTTATTCGGCCTCAATATATTATGATTAATAACTCCAACTCATATAGTTATCCTATATTAACTGACTTTCTATAATATATCAGCACCATTAATGTCAATTACAGTCGGAAATTTATTTAGGGCTATAAAAATTCATTAATCATTGAATGGCCATGTTTACAGTCAAATTGTTCTATTTGACTCAGATTTCTCCTAGAACTGAGTTCCACTGGCATGGTAAACAACCTCAATATTTCATTTTCAAGTCTGTTTCTGATTTGAAAATTCTGCAGTAGCATAAACTGTTTAAAGTTTGTTCCCATTCCCATTTAGAATTTCACTGGCGGCATTTTGCGTTCGAGAATTTGAATATCCACTGGACTCGGAACTGTAATTGTTAATTTCGGGAATGATTTCTCTTAAATGTCACTCTCTTGAAATTCTGATAGATAAGCATTTTGGAGTCAGCTTCAATTAAAGATAATTGTGCCAATACCTTTCACTGGGGAATTTTCAGAACCTAGCGTTTTTTGATATTGGTTTAGAAGAGCTTTCTAGAATATTATTTCCTATTACATTAAAGAGTTAGCTGTAATAAAAGTTTGTTAAAGTTTTAAAAATATTAAAATTTGTAATTAGAACTCCTTTTTGTTTTAAAAATTTCAAATTGAGTTGATATTATTTAGTTCTTCGCTAACTTGATTTAGAGAAACAGGGTACCTGCATATGATTTTTATGGTTTTTATATATGAATAACATAAATATGAGACAATCGTCCTCAGAAAATTCTTCGCGACCTTTCCAGGGCAAATAGCCCTTACCTGCTTTACCAAAAACAAAAGAAACAAAACAAGACAAAATAATTCATAGCACTTTCCAGAATTTTTATAGCAATTTTCTTCTTTGTAAAATTAAAACATTTACCATATATTCCGGGGTATAAAGCGCTCTTTTAATGCAAAAATTAAGATCCGAATTCACGGGTTCTCGTTATACGCCGGATATACAAATGATATATTTAAAAACAAGGAAGAGACGAGCATACAGATGTTAGATTTCTACATGTACGTAAAATGGTGTTTGTTTAAAAAGGAAATTGCACATCTCATGAACTTAAACATTTTTATTAAGATATAATTTTTAATTATCAGATAACTTCCTTTACGTAAAGCATATTAATTATTGAGCTTTCATTCATTCAGAGAAAGATTCTGTCTCCTAATTCCTCGAATTCATTCGGGACAGAAGTGCATTCTTACCAGAAATTACTTTTTTCTTTTCTCGAAGTCCTAGAATGACGTTCTTGCGCACAGCTGCATTGAATACCACCTACCACCTTTGCAGAATTATTCACTCCCTCAAGCATTTCCCCCACTCACATAGTGTTCCGCTTATTCTTGTTAATTTAGTATATTATTGTTCCAAAGTCTAGGGAAAATGTTCGAATGAATGACTTTAAAAGAAAACTGCGTCGAAGATGTATTTCTCGGATTTCTTCTTAAAGAAAAGCGTGCGCGTTATACAACAAATCTACTTAAAAATTTAAAAATGTAGTTTGAAATTATAGTTACGCGTTATACACCGGTGCGCGTTATACGCCAGAATATAAGGTAAGTATCGCGCTGCAGCTATACCTTACAAAGCAAATACGGTGAAACATTCGTACAACTGCATAACACTCCATTTAAAATTTGCATTTTATTTCACAAATTGAATTGAAAAAGTATGCTTAATTCTATGCTTTTATAATGTTGTAGAATGTTATCATTTTCAGAAAACTCTCATTACTTACAAAACGTTTTTTAAGTCGTAATGGCATAAGGCGATGTAACAATTGCTATTAACGTACATCGAATAAAACTTTGAAATTTACCAGATTTTCAAAAGAAAAAAACTGCTAAATAATATCAAACATTACTTATTATCTAAAACAACAGCAAAAGAAATAAAGATGTAATAAATACGTGATATCGTGCTTATATTATCCCTGTTTACAAAGTGGTTTTATTTTCTAAAACTCAAAAAAGTGTCGCGCATACGGGAAGGCGGGAGGGTGGTAGCAGTAGCTCACGATGCGCTAAGCTCCAGGAGAAATAGCATTGAGAGGTACAAGACTCATGGAATACAAAGAGACGACAAAAATAGTATTATTAACAACTTTATTCTCTATTAATGATAATATATTTGTGTCGAACAGGTCACGGCGACAGCAGTTTTAATACATGCGCAACGCAATATCGAAAGTTGGAATTTATTGCTCACTTTGTATGGAATCTCTCAAGCTAATACGCCTGGATGTTAAGACTGGCACTTCTTTTTCCTATCATATAATTCTTTGAAATTAGTCAAAATATTCGCAAAAGCTATCCTAAGCCAGTATGCTATAAAACTTTAAGTCATACTTTTCTGAAATCACTGTATAAAACAATTTTACCTTTACTCATAAAAGCGAGACTTTTCTTCGGATTTGCTTCGTTAACTGTAACTTATGTACTATTGTAAGTCTTAAGAAATAGTCAAACTTCGTAAAGAGAAAGGAGGTAACCAGGAGATACCTCTATATTTGTCGACACTGAATTTAGATGGTTCGGTAAAGTATGGCAGAGAACACTAGAGCTCTCTGCCTAAGGGAAGCCTTCCGAGAAGACTTTCAAAGGATAATTGGTCCGTGTACACGTTATAGATGGGGAAGACGCCGAAAACGCCCATGAAGCCAGCCCATTCACTTGGAATCGAACGAAAGTCGGAGCTACAAGTATTCAGAGATTTAACCTCTTGGCCGCTGATCGGCATAACCACTCAATTTAGAATTTTTATACTGCTTCTATTAAAATTTAGAGAGCAAATGTAGGTCAGAATAAAGTTATCGAAACTGAAGACAAATATGATTGAGCATAAATAGGTATCGGTGAAACTAGAAAATGAATTTTCAGCAAGCAACTGAACAATAACATAAAGTTGGTTTTGTTTCATAATAATCTTAGGAAAATGAAGTATGAGATAAAAGTGAAGTTCCAGCAACAGAGAGCAAACTTCTTGCTCTTTAAGAATATTGATAATTAATTAATTACTTTTAAAATTTGGCATCCACCGAAGAAATAGTAATTATGAAAGTTGAGGAAAAAAAGGATGATCATTAGTAACTAGCTCTAATTTAAATATCTAAAAGTTATTTAACATGCATGACTTGCATTTCATAAAATAACACTTTGCTAATGAACAAAAAAAATTCCAGTGTGGACATCACACGACTTCCTTTGTGTATGGCGTATTAAATCACACACATTTGTTGCTGTACTTCATTTAAACTTATTTCCTCGAATTATTCTAATTTAACTAACTGATCTCTCAAGGCCAATAAAAATGACCGATTTATGAATCAAAAGAATTCCCCTGCAGAACTGTTTCTTGCACGAAAAATGCCTAGACCGACACCTACTGATTTCAGTCAAAATGATTTCTTACAATCGTTTAGGAGACAACTTGAGAAGGAGAATCGATGGTAGATTTGGAGCTGGCAAATATTAGACGGAAATCACTCGACGGTTACGAGTGTTTCAAACTGCGGTTTTCAGTTTATAGAATAATTAATTTGAAACTACAATTATCACCAGTAAATGATCCGGCTAAGGACGTCCAAGAGCCATGATGCGTGAGGAGGTTCGATGTAGTATTAAATGCACGACGTCATAGGGAGTTGACATCAAGGAATCTCTGGTAAACAATGTCCAGCCATCATCTGGCGAACGATCTTCAGTGACCAGCGATATATATTCCCTTCAATAGCTTGCAGAAGACGGCTCATCATTTGAGGATCCAGGCACACTGCTGTGAAGCACACCAAGACTGGGGCCATGGCTTCTTCAGCAGTGATCGAGATTCAATTCACAGAGTGGTTCTAGACGAGTCTTGATATGGAGAGAGGCTGCTATTAGTTATCCTTTTTAAAAGCCATTCTTTTCAAAACGTAAAGGAAATAAACTACTTTGCTTGAAAGAAAATCTTTGTGCGGGAGACACTACACTAGCTGTTGTATAGACCCCTGCATGCCTTCGATGTGGACACTTGAACATTCGGTTTTATAGAGATACGGTTCTTGAAACTCAGGTGAGGCTTTTCGGTGAAGCATTTGGAAAGCTTTATTTTTTGAGGAATAATGCGAAGCATCCCAGAATTCAACTGGTTGACGAGTATCTACAGAAAGAGGATATTTCCGATTGAGTGTTACAATGAAGCAGTTGGATCTAAATCCTAGGGAATGTGCTTAGAAGTTTCTAAAAAGAGCCATTCTACAACATCAATAGAATCCTAGTTTAGACACACTAAACTCATAGTTTAGACGCTTCTGAAGATACTATTTTTTTATTTTAGAAGAACGGGATTTATTGATGCAAGGTACGATCAACAATCTCATTTATAGTACAACGGCTTTATGTGAGACATATTTAAACTTATTTTCTCTTTCCTTTCTGTGTGCCTTCGCAGTGTAACTGGAAGCCTATTCATAGCATATTCGGGAGGCCTAGATTTCGAATCCCGGCTAGCGCATTGCTCATTTTTCGTATCTCCAGCATAAAAAAACTAACGACTTTCAATGTAAAGCTATAAGGGTGGTGATTACACTCCTTACTCGTTCGATTACCATTCTGAAAATCTTAGGCCTATTTTGGCTGTTTCTGGTTTCATTTACATTACATAAAATATTTGCATTCCGTTTTGTTATGTGACTGTAGGTTGTCTTAAAGTATTGAGCATCCATAGACAAAGTTTCATTACAATGAAAGAATTATTTCTAGAGATATCATGTATTTTGTGATTTTAATCCTATATTTGGACACTAGAAGAATACCCCTAAAGGAATGTGATTTTTGTTGTCCGTATGCCTTAAGTCAATTAAGGTTTATCGATGCTGACTGCAAAGTTTAGCATTTAATTTAAAGTATTTAGCACTCTTTATGGATGAAGCGCTGTGCGACAGATTTAATAATAAAAATAATCATCCATAATTAAATTTCTCGGAACCTTGAACAATTTTGTGCTAGTTGTGTTATTCTAAAAAACCTGATTTTCCAGATGCTTATTTTCTTTGGATTGCTCTGTATTTTATCAATAGTTTAATTAGATGATTGATTACGGAGCGGCACTGAAATGTTTCTCTCTCAAACCGTTTTCTTACACACAAACTTAAGCTAGAATAATTCTATTAGGAGCTGGAAGCAATTTGCTTTAATAATGTAAATTAGAAAGTTATAGGAACTTGGGACAAAGTTTTTCATTTTTATTAAACCATGGAGGAATAATTCAGTACCAAATGCAAAATTTAGAAGAGATTTGTGTTCCTCCTGAAAACGGTTAAAAGCAAATCTACGAGAACATTGAGCGACAGGTGTCTGTCATATTAAAGTGTTAAGAAGTAATTTTGCCAAATTCTTGTGTGGAGATTTTGAGAACGGAGTTGTAAGAAGGTTTGGCAAAGTTTCAACTGTGTCGACTCCTTAAATTGTGGATCAAGTTCATGACCTGATTTTCAAAATCTCGGTAAAAACTAATCCCGAGTCACTAAAAAGGCACTCAAAAGAATGCACTTGTTTCGAAATTCTTTAGCAGCTGGGTGTTAGCTAACGGGGTGCCAAAACGAGTCAATACGCCGAGAAAATGAAAGGAGGTAGATATTTCAAGTTGATTTTGAAGATATGAAAACTATCTAATAACATTTTTATTTAAAAACTACTGTTCATTGTTAATGAAATGCGTTTAGACTACTATTGATTGGATATGAAGACACAGCTAATGCAGACCATCCTGAAGCTTGTCAAGACCAAAGACCTCAAGATCAGCTGGAAGGCTATAGCTACAATGTTTCGGGATAAATAAGGTATTTAGAAAGCCATTGTAATCAGGAGGCCCGGGTAGCTTATTCAGAACTTTCTATGCATTAAGTTGCGGATGTTTTAAAGCTCCAATGGAGGAAGCTGAGGAAAGTGTTCGACTTTTTGCAGAACGACGATGAACAGAAAAAGTAGTGAGATGACACCCTGAAGGCAGAAAAGGGGATACACATTTTTGGGCATGTAGGGTTTGAATGCATTGACGTTCTTCATCATACGTCATTCAATCAAATTATTTTCCATTTCTAAGTTTTAAAAATTCGAGACGGAAGAAATGTTTCGAAGATTCAGACTAGATAACAGGATAAGATTTCAGGGACCAGAACGTTTTTGAGCATTCAGAAATGATTTGCCCAGGCTGTTGAATATAGACATGAATACGTTAAGTTTTATCACCCTATATCATTCCTTTCCTGTTGGATTAAGAATTGTTCAATAGACTCGGACAGAGCGATCAATTGCAGAGCTAGCAATGAAAATCATGTGCTGTTCATTAATTCACTATAGGTTCAGAAATAACCAGTAATCAAATCTAAGCTTTTTCTCATAAGTTAGCTTGGGCAGCTCAGAAATGGTCACAAAAGTATAAGATTTAGCTTAGCTTCAAAAGAATTAGCAACAGTTAGTGAAACGGATACATGTATGTTACAGGTATTGTGCGCCTCTTTAAGATTATAACTATTTAAGATACACTTAAACAGACATTTTCAACATTTCCTACCGTCAACTAGTATACATCCTTTTCGGAGTAAGCTCATTCATAAATATAAAGTCAGAAATGGATGGGACAGGGTAATGAACAATTGAAATGATTTAAGAATTTCTAACGAATATTTCATCATTAAACGGTTATAGTCTTTAAGACGATTTTAGTAAAATAAACACACTCGAGCACTTTTCAGTAAAAACAAAACTTGAAAACAAATTTTTCATCGATCAAATATTTATATAAGATATTGCAATTATAGAATATAAACTTGTTATCTTAAAAATGGAATTCTCTAATGAATATATTTTACGAAAGCAAATTAATTAGACTTATAATCTCTGTAATGCGATCAACTGACTTATAGTTTTCAGACAGAATGAGCTAGGAATCATTGACAATGAGATGAAAATATATGATGCGGCCACTACATGACTTCCTTGTACGACTATTAAATTATATACACTTTTTTGCTCAACTTCATTTAAACTCAAAACCAATTCTTCATGAAGGCAAGTTGAAAATGACATCAAAAAGTGCAGTTTTAAAATTAAATATCCCTGTGAAATTTGTTATATGGGAGTCAAACTTCTTATAATTTTATTTTGTCGTAATGAGTATAAAACTTTAACGAACATAACTATAGGAGCTCGGAGACCACATTCAGAGTTAGATTTCGTTATTTGTCAAATATTATTATTATTATTTAAAATTTGATGTTGCCAAAACATGATATTTTCGTGATTTAAAACACTTCTGTAATTGGACGTATATGTCTACGACCAACGACTGCTAAAATAAAGGCCGAGTAAGTAGGCCAATATATATATATATATACATTTGGTATTGTAAATTTTAATAAAAGAAGAATGTGTACAACTAGATGTTATAAAAGTCCCATTCAGAAAATTTCAACATTCTACTGCTAATCGTTTTAGAGTTACGCGAGAT
>KK120094.1:930765-943446 GCA_000611955.2 Stegodyphus mimosarum | reverse complement strand
GTAAAGAGAGTCTCAATCTCAATCCAAAATATATATATGGGCAGAATATATCCAAAATTAATTTCAAAATATAACCTCAAGTAAAGAGAGTCCTCAAGTCTCAATCAAGTAAAGCCAAGTGCATAATTTTTTTCGAATGGATTGCAAAATGATTCAGTCTTTAAAACTAGTGAAATATATAAATCATAAATTTTCCTGTTTGGAGGAATAGTTATCAGGACTGAGTGTTCGGTGCATATTCTTGGAAAACATCTTCGTGAACTCCTTAAATCCTGATCTGGAACAGGTAGCTGAATGAAGCTATATTCTGTGGTAGAAAACTGTGGTTAAGTGGTAGAAGAACTGCACTTCAAAAGGATTTAAAACCCTCTTTTATTAAACCACAATTATATACAGCCACTTCCCAACTCGGGAGAGATACAGGAAATAATGACCGCCACTTGGGTCTAAACTGAACAATCAAATAAATTTAAACTAAAGCTAAATAGAAATTAAATAATCGTTGCTCACAGAGCTATAACGCGAGGTTGGCCTCTAAACTAAATGGTGCATAGCAAGATTTAACTAATACTGACGCACTTGGAATTATTTCAATAAGTAATCACGTACAGCGCTACGGCTTAGAATTTAAATACTAGCTAGTCAGGCGAACGTCGAATAGCGTAACAGTGGTCTGAGACTAAAAGCTCTTTCACACTGAAAAGTTTCTACCTTTCGTTTAAATACTACTTGGCTCCACTTCAAATTAGCATAAAGCTGAAACGCGCGCTTATTCTAACGGGAAGTTGAAATGAGAAGGGATAGAAAAAGTTAAATTAAAATAAAACTTTGTTAGTTTAACTAAAACCTTACATAGTCAGTTAAATATCAAGCTCCAGCATGCCTGTTAGCAAAGTAATATTGTACTCTGATTTAGTATATCATTAATAATTATAACAATAAAATGCTATCGATTGTGACTGTAATAATAATAGTAAACGGTTAGTAGTTCCAGATGTAATAATAAATGCTTATTGGTAATTTAGTTATATTAATAATAGTGGTAGCAGTAAAAATAACAATAACAATAAATGTTTATTAGTTTTTGAAAGATTATAGAGATAATTTTTCTTTTGCTTAGCTCGAGTTAAAGAGCAGATAATACACGAAATATTTCGTGTTACATTGCTGCCTTTCATTGAAGTTTAGCGAATTACTGATTCAAAATACACAGAACTGTTCAATAAAATAAAATATAATTAAATAAAATAAAACATAATCTAAGTTTGGGTTTACGAAAATACTTCCTTTTATTTTACTAATTAACAAATGGTCTTTTTTAATTATTGAATTGCAAAAGCTCTTTATTTTCAGTATAATCCAAAGAAATTGTGACTTTCTTCAAAGAATATGTAGAACATTATGGACACAAAATATCTGAAACACACATAATTAAAATAAAATATTTTAAATACTCTCCAGAAATCAGAAGTTTCATTTTCAGACGGAGAAGAAAATTTAGTTTCTTTCTTTGTCCAAAACGTGAAATATCTTTTAAGTTCTTTCAGAGGAAAAATTTCGCTTTTTTTATGAAACCGACTGTAACATAAAAAAGTTTTCCATTCCATTCTTTTTCTTTTTATACTTAAAGAAGTACAAAAGGAAATATCTTCAGATTGAAAACTACAGAAAATTACTCATCTCCACGCACACCTTTTTTTTAATTTCTTCCCTTCATGCAGTTTCTTAGTGAAATTGTTTGCCGAACTATTACAAAGCAAAATTTTATAATTTTTTACTTCGTATCTCAAGATAAGCATGAACAAACTTCAGCATTCAGCTCTTAATTTACAACTGCCATGCTGTGAGAGGTACATAATTAATAAAACTGCCTGGTTCTCTCTTTGACTCATTTAAAAAGTGTGAAGACATTTTTGAGATCTTAAATGAAAACTATTCTTTAGCACAATCTTTTTAAAGCGATTTCTCTGAGTTTGCTGTGCGACATTATTACGAGAAATGATTGCATGTGAATATGTTATTGTAATTATCAGTATATATCGCTGCAATAAACTCATGCACACTATTGAAATTTCAACTGTGTTTCAATGATTTAAATAAAATGGAACTGAAGTCATCACATGTGTATATTGCAACAATCACCAACTGTCGCATGTAAAGTCTAAGAAAACAATGAAGTACATTTAAAAAATAATTAAAGCAGAGGCGCTCTTCGCACTAGATACTGCACTGCTTTCTGCGACTGCAGAAAACTGAAAGGCAAGAAAGAAGAAGGGAATGCCATCAAAGAATCCTAGAGATCATTTTACTAGTTAAAAGTTATGCCGTCTATGCCAGAGAAAAATTTAAAAACAGAAAAAAAAATACAAAGCTCCACTTATGTAAGAAAAATAGACTCAAATCAAAAATTCATCCATTTACATTTACAGAAAATTATTTTTCAAATCACTGTCGTTTGTTTATAAATGTAAAAATCACACAAAAAAATTTAACTTTCCAATTAAAGAAATTTTCTGCATGATTTCGGAAGAAGCAAAACGTCAAATGTTATTTCCAAACTAACAGTAGTGTACTAGATGATACAATGATGTTCCTGATCAAAGTTTTGTACTTCGTTTAACTTTCAACGTCACTATTATCTTTCCATTGCGTGTTACTGTAGTTATCACATACATGTATCGTTACCACTTTCATGAAATCACAGGCTCCACCAGTGGATGAGTAAGTTAAGACCGTTGAATGCTGGTAGTTCGACCAGGGATCAAAACCCAGATTAATGGGTTAGCAGCGTGGTTGGCTTTTGCGCTTTTCCCTATGTGAATGCAAGCCAGTTTCACTTAGAATGTTTTCCAAAAAGATATCCCTTTCCTTACAGAGACAGCCCGCGCGTGCTTTACCACAACCAACGAACCTAAAATTAAAATAATATAATATTCCACTCTGAGATCAAACGCATCGAATATTTGTTGTCTCACTATTATGATCAGATGCATTTATAAGCTTGTAAGAATTATATTAATTACCATAAGCGATTATACAATCTCTTACTTCGTTATTGACATCTTCCATTTTTCGCTATCCGTTGAGTATCACTGCGCACATGATTATAAAAACATTAGATATATTGGGTAGCATAAATAATTTTGCACTCATTTCTTAAATAAATAAAATAGGTATCGAATGTAATTTCCACAATCTTTAGCTCTCATTTCTCACAACCGTAGGTAACGATATAGGCAAAAGAAATTTTTTAAAATTCTCATGCTCCAGTCTTCAGAGCTTTATATTTATAAGAACATACAGCACATTTGTTACAACACGTGATATTATATATATTTAACAAGTTTGAAATGCGTTTATTTCCACAATACCCATCTTCATTTTTTTATACTTAATCAAACAAAGCAAAAAATATAATAGACATCACAAAAAATTTTCTTTAACCAAAGATTCGTCTTTCTTACTATTATCAAACACTTCTGTACGAGTATAAGGTTCATTTGAGCATTCCTTTTCATTATATTGTACTTTTCATAATTGTATTGCCATCAGTTTTAGTTTCCGTTAGCTTAGAGGGTTCAATGTCTGTATTTTTGACTTGATTTATTTAAGGGTTCAATTTCACTACCAGCATGGATGTAAGTAACTGCAAAACTTAAAAAAGAATTTTCTCTTTCCTCACCGCGTGCCTTCTTAATGTGATTGGAAGCAGGTCCGGCTAGCAGTCGGAAGGTCCAAAGTTCGAATCCATTTTAAATCAGTTTTATAATTTTTTGGGGGGACAAAGAGTCCTTTATTAAATCATTACGTTAGGATATCCCGCAGAAACATCGTTAAATTGCATTCGATAGCGATCAAAATGGATATTTTCGTTGAAATATGATACCTGAAATTTTCGCGATTACAATACTTCCTTTTTACTTCGTACAAGAAAGTAAAAAGAATGCGCATATGATTTTAATATTCAATAATAAGCTTCTTTATCATATAAAAAGATAAATTCCCAGCTTGGGATTCTCATGGACGATAAAATGCAGAATGTCCTTTAGAGTAGATATTGAAACATTATTCTAATGAGAAACAAGACTTCTTCAACTTCAAAATTGATATTACTTTTGAAGAGGACGCGTAATTCAACTAAACAGTTTCTAAAAGTTTGATTAATATAATGAATTAGGGACAAATATTTAGACTGATGATTTAGCATAAACAACCTATTCTGCCTCTATTATTGTTTGACTTTTAAGGTTTGACTTTAAAATTTATCTCACCAGAAAAATTTGACAGCATAGTCCAGATAGAATAGCTCTGGAAAAGCGTACATGGTTTTTGTGCGAAAAGTTTTGAAAGCATTCTTACCACTTCATTCAGACTGAAGTGTTTTTTTTCCTCTCAAAGGCATCACTAATAAAATGCACGTTAAACTCCCACAATACGTTTTGGACGTCTAGGTAAATGTGGTTCAATTTCGACGTCTTTGTTTATCATTTTGTTTTGCTGATGTTTGTTTTTCTAGACTTATAAAGTTCCAATGGAAGCAAAAACCTTCTAGTTCTGAAACCATCGAAGTTATTATTGAAAAAGTCAACTCTCATACTCTTTTTATTGAATCGGTTTTTCACACTGCTATGAAGCAAACATCATCACAGAAAAAATAGGAAACAGAAAAAAAAAGGTTTTATGTTTTCGTGAATTCGCTTCTACAATCGTTAAGTTGCTCCATTCTTTTTAAAACTTACTGCTAGGCAAGAATAAATGGTTTCAGAAATGGTAGTAATAAAAATGGGAATTGTAAGACGGTATCTATTATTATGTCTCATAAAAAATAATGAATTACTAACTTTTCCAAACACAGAGTACTTAAAAACAGGTGGATAGGGTCTTTATTTCCTTGAAAATGGAACCTAGATATGTATTATCAAACAACAAATGTTCTCTTATTTTTAAAGAAGTTTCATAAAAATACCAAGGATGGTAGAACACTGCAAGTAAAAACAAAACAAAAGCCTAACTTTCTCTATTATCTATGTGTTATAAAAAAAACTCTTTGAATAAGGCAATCATTATGCTTAACAAAATTGACACATTATGTTTAAAATACAGGGTGTTTATAAAGTCCCGGACCCATTTTGGTACTTAATAACTCATAAAATAATGAAGATATAAACAAACTTATGGCATTTATTGATGGAATAACTTATATTTTCCTTTTCAGGTTTGACTATCTTTACTTTTGTAAATATCGTCTGCGCGTGTGGTTAATTTCAGATAATTTCATTTTCCAGTCTAAAAATCTGTACTTTTCTAAATATCGTCATCTTATTAATTGCATTTTTCTCTCTTTCGTTTTTGGCAACTACTGCCTATTATTATAGGTCTAAGAGGATGGCCTTTGCAACAGATATGCTAAGGAGGATAGAAGATGATGCTGAATTTCTGAAGCGCATAATGTTCTCCGAAGAAGCATCCTTTCATTTTTATGGCATTGTTAATCACCATAATGTGCTCATATGGGGATCTGAAAACCCCCATGAATACCGTGAGGCATAAAGGGATTTCCCAAAGGTCAATGTGTGTTGTGGACTAATGCACTACCGAGTCACTAGGGCCTTTCTTTTTTACAGAAAAGACGGTCTCATCAGTCGTATACTTAGACATGTTGGAAAGCTTCGTATTTCCACAACTAGAAGAGCTTCAGCCACATGTCTTTTTGCAACAAGATGGCGCACCACCTCATTGGGGTACCATCGTTCGTAGTTCTTTGAATGACCATTTTACAGGAAAATGGATTGGGCGAGGAGGTCCAATTCCTTGGCCGCCCAGATCACATGATATAACGCCGCTGGACTTTTTCCTTTGGGGATCTGTAAAGGACAACGTTTACAGGAGGAGAATGTCGAACATTGATGACCTAAAAGCCAGAATTACAAAACAACAGCAACAGCCTCTGTGGATATCGACATACTTGCCGGTACCTGGCGTGAAATTGAATATCGACTTAATATTCTCCTTACAACGAAGGGGGTACACGTTTATGTTCATTGACAAAGGTCATGAAACTTTTTGAGTCTACCTAACCATTTATGTTACTAATTTTAATCTAGCTTTATTATTTTATGAGTTATTAAACATCAAAATGGGTCCGGGACTTTATAAACACCCTGTAGTCCCGCAAGAAAATTTAACGGATATATTCAAGAATAAATCCACTGATTTTGATCATTTATCAGCCTGTCATCGAACAAAATTGGTAAATCTCCCTTCTAATTTAGGGAAATCATTATATGAAGTGGTCGTAAATGTCTTGTATCTTTTTAAATACTATTCCTTGATATCTAATTTGTAAAAGTTTCTCAAAATATGATAGGAAATTTTGCGTAATGGTTTTCAACATAAAGGATAGGATGGTTTAATAAAAATAAAAATATAACAATTCTGTAAAGGGTTTACAATATAAGGCGTTATCAAAACTCTTTATTAATTAGAATAATATAGAAAATATTTATAAAAGTTATCATCGGCTATGATCAATTAAATATGTTTTAATTTAATTCTATACAGTTCTATACAGTACAGAGTAAACTAAAGACTTAAACAATTAAAATATTGTTTATTATTTTTATATCATTCAGCAACATTTTGAGACCTGGCTTTGAGCAAGGGCACGATAAGACCTTATATTTTGCGAAATGGCAACAGTTAACAAGCTAAATGGAAGATATATAAGCATGGTAGCATAAAGTAATTTAATAGAACTGTCCATGAAATCTGGAAAGAAGTTCTTAAGGACGTTTATAAAAATAAAGCATTTTTTACATAAACTGACTAGAACAAGAAATTCGGTTACAAAAATTAGATTTATAATTCAGTAAATGAATAATATCATAAATTTATCAACCTTATTTTGAAAAATAATGTAGTTTAAAGCATATGGCAAGGATCAACATTTAAAGATATTTGTAGCCATATTTTCTTTTCACCCTGTTTATTGTCAACATAATAAAACTCATTTTATAATGTAGCATAATCTTAAGATGCAAATGAGTTGCATCGAGAGCTTATTTGGTGTTTTAGTGTTAGGAATATCATCCAAAATGAACTGCGATCGAATCTAAGACCTCAGTAGTAAAGATCTGTGTTAGTCGCAACAATTTGCTCTACCTGGACTGAAAATTTATATACCATAACTATTTAGACTCTTTTCGTATTATTTATAATTTTAAGAAGTATAAAAGTTTAATATGGTGAATGAGCTTAAGTAAAATGCTAGCCAGTGTTTTCTGCAAAATCTTCGACTATAATCTTACGTCGTAGTTCAGTTGTTACTACCTTCAGTCTTCAGAAAGTATAGAGAATTTCTTTCAGAAATCCATGCAATGGGAAAGGACATGATGTCTATCTGCCCAAGAGGAGGAATACCTTCGAGGAGGACTTTGTAAACTAAACTGGCTCCCATTCATATAACTCATGGAGAAAATCACAAAAAACAACCATGCAACCAGCTTGTCCGCTTAGGTTCGAACCCGTATGAACATTCAGCGGTTTCAACAATGGGTCATTTTTCAGTCGCGGTATTTGGTGCACAAAAGCATCATTCCATTCGTCAAAAAATACTCAGTTGCCCTAATGCTCATTTATTTTGTACTGTACTCGAGGCTTTATCTAACATTTCTTTTGCAGGGCTATCGGCTTAAAAACAGTCGTCTAATTTTACTTTACATCAGAGCAACGAAATTCGTCTGGCTTTCGTGAGATTGAAAAATTATAATATCATTGCTAAATATCATGTACCTACAATAAGTTTAATTCAATATGTTTTAAACTCTTACACAAATAACACAGTATTGTTTGTAGTATCAAATAGGTGATTTATGTACAATAATATCAAATTATATACACTCACGTTTGTGAAAATTGCAACACCATGAAGGACTTACGCGAGTGAGCTGAAATTTTCAGGAAATGCAAAGTAGCGCATGATATGCAAATGATTAGAATTGCACATCCGTAGCGCATGCGTATGCTGAGCAGCGCCCTCTGAACGGCTGATGGGTCCGAATAAATAGACGGCTGTAGCGAGGCGTGTATGGTTATCGGTGGTTATCTGCTAGTGGTAAACGTTAACTCAATCTGTACTTATGCCTCGTCGACGAAAGAGAGCGAGATTTGAACAACTTACAGAGTTTGAACGAGGGAGAATCATCGGCCTTCGTGAAGCTGGATTGTCGTATCGTGCAGTAGCCTCTCGTGTGCAGCGTAACAGCAGCACAGTGATGCGCGTTTGGAAGCAGTGGACGGACGAGTGTCGGACAACTCGGAAATCCGGGAGTGGACCCCGAAATGTGACGTCAGCTCGCGATGATAGACACCTGGTCCGCATGGCGCGGACGGACCGTACAGCTTCCTCTAGACAATTGGCAGCACTGTGGTCAATAGCTACAGGTGTTTCATTGTGTGCTTCATCAATTCGTAGACGTCTGCTGCAGTGTGGACTGCGCGCACGGACTCCTTTATACAGGATCCCCCTAACGCACGACCATCGCCGCCTGCGGCTACAATGGGCCAATCAGCATAGAGACTGGCGTGCTGATTGGCAGCATGTCGTGTTTTCTGACGAATCCCGCTTTAATTTGTGGTACCATGATGGCCGCATTCGTGTCAGACGCTATGCCGGTGAACGCCACCTTCCGGAGTGCATTATCGAACGCCACAGTGGACGAACACCCGGAGTTATGGTCTGGGGCGCCATAGCATATCATAGACGATCTCAATTGCTACGAATTGTGGGCAATCTGAACAGCAACCGGTATATCCGTGAAGTTCTACAGCCCGAAGCTGTTCCCTTCCTTCAAAGCTTGCCAGGCGCTGTATTTCAACAGGACAATGCCCGCCCTCATACTGCTCGGATTGTTAAATCCTTCTTTGCAGCGCAGCAGGTACAGCTTCTTCCTTGGCCTGCGTGTTCCACGGATATGTCGCCAATTGAACATGTGTGGGATGTCATTGGTCGGCGTCTTGCTCGTGATCCTCGTCCTGTTGCGTCTGCAGACGAACTTTGGGTACGCGTACAAACGATATGGAATGCTCTTCCTCAGTCAGACATTCAAACTTTGTTTGACTCCATGCCACGTCGTGTAGCAGCACTTATTGCGGCGCGTGGTGGCCACACAAAATACTGATTCTGATCTCTTGTTCTTGTTTGTTTGCTTTGAACATTTAATCATTTATTTGTACCACTACCACTCAACTGTGTATTAAATTGCATTCAATTATGACGATTCCTTCTTGGTGTTGCAATTTTCACAAACGTGAGTGTACATTTACATGAACTTTAGTGAACGGTGTCCTCTAAATTCTTTTACTTCGTTCTCATACAGACATATTAGAATCCTTTTCGCAACTGATCTTGTTATTCTGCTCCATCGACTAGTGGTATGCTGCCTATCATCCTGAAGTTCAAGAATACGGCCAGCCAAAGAAAATGGTCGTTATCAGTATCTGCTTCATATTTCTAATTATGGCTCCACCGGATGTTTCTTTAGTCACAAACACCCGGATTAGTTTTTAACTGAAGGTAGACACATTGCTTTTGTAACTGCACATACATTTAAAACAACCATTGCACAAACATATGCCAGATGCAGATAGTATTCTTTCTATATTTTGCCGCTTTCTTGTTTACGTCTTTCTTGTATATTCAGACAGGAAAAATAGTGTGGAACAAGAATATATATTAGCAAGCATAGAAATTAACTCTAAGGAACTTTCTTTTTACTTATATCATGCATTGGTGGTGCAGCTGGACGTACTTCCGGCTAGCATTTACGAGGTCTCAAACTTTTCGGGTTTAGTGTTTCGATAAAAATACGTTGACTCTGTAAGTCAAGGCAAATTAAAACAAGCGAGCATAGAAATTTCTTAGCTATCTATTGCAGTTTCTTAGCTATCTATTACGTCGCGTATGTGCTGCAACCCATACATAAAAGCATTCTGATTTCTTTTGTTTATTTGTTTCAAAATATTGATATAGAGAAAACTGTACGAATCTCATTATACATCATAATTTGAAATTTTGTTTATGAATTTCATAGCATCCATTTAATACATTATTGCACACAGAAAACCATCGAACGTTTTAAATAAACTGTATATCCACTTTTGCTAATGAAAACATCCAGAGTGTAGAAAATCTTTTTTTCACAGTGAATAGGAAGAGGAGTTCGATAAGATATTGAGCTCCATTTTAAAGACCCATTAAACTCTAATAAGAAGTTTTGCCGGCTTTTCCCAATCTCTGGGAAGCCGACCTTCTAAAATTCCTAAGGACTGGAAAGGAAATGGTCGAAATCTTGCCGTCCATCCGGAAGGTATTCTAATTAAAAGCACGAAGACTTTTCTCCGAAACCAAAGACTCCTCTCATCACGAATCTCAACAAACATAATAAGTTATCCTAGGAAGGAAGAATAGTGAATAAGTAAATGTATGCTCACATAACTCATTCATATGGGCTTGAAGGTATTCTTGTAACATACATGAAAGGGAAGTAAGTATAAGCCACAATTTTATTTACAGTGGCTTTCACCTGTATAAGCCGTGCTTACGTGAAATGCTTTAAAACTCATAATTGCCGGCACAAAGACGCATTTCTTTCGGGTTTTAAACGTATGTTCCTTTATGAGCCTTTTCACCGTGCAATATTCAGCAGCTCTCTGTTTTTGATAACCTGCACTGAATGCTTAACAACTATCTCAGTGTATCTGAAATTATAAACTTGCAGCTATGAAGTTTACCTTACGAATAGTGACAGTTAAAAATTATTTATTGCCACGATGACCAAACTTTTTCCTATAATGCACAAAACGTGACATACAACGATCATATATAAACCCTTGAATAAACGTTTACTTAGTTCTCCCTCCACACACACACACATCAATGCTTACACAAAATCATTTCAAACATTTTCATGCACTACAACCCGTCCACCAGCCTGTCAAACGACCTAGCTATAAGTCACACATAAGCTTTAAAATACATAATGCATACTTAAAAAGACAATGAAAGGCTTCAAAGCCTGTTTACATAAATGATTCCACAGAAAATGATTTCTTCTACAACTTGTTAAAATATATTCATATCTAAATATAATGGAAATAATCTTAATATATACTGCATTATATTAAACTCTTATTACAGTAATTCTGTATTTTTCCTTGAAAATCTGTTAAGTTTTTCAAGCAAAGTACCAGTTCGGTTTCTCAATTATAACCAAAATCTAGTATGTTGTTTGTTCTCAGTCATGATTGTGTTATGTAGTGATTTTAGTTAGTTTTGAAGTATGGATTAATGTGTAGTTAATTGCAGTTTATTTGTTAATTAATTATTGTGTGAGTAAAATTATATGCATTAATTTATGCTTATTCTAAATTTTCTTCACGAGTTGTATTGTTTACGTTATTGAATCAATTATTTTTTATGCGAGTTAAACAGAGTTCTCATTCTTACGTTACGCGTTCCTTGCTTATATATATATATATTTGATTCAGAGTTTTTTTTTCTTATGATGTCTTGTGTAATGTTCTTAACACCAGTACTCCTGCTTGGTCTTAGGGGTTGTTCGGGTTAGTTTTGAGGAAAAGTTAAACACAACGCAAGTAAGAATTTGGTTTTGATATTATTGTAGGCAAATTATTTAATTTCAGGTTTTAATTGTAACAGTTAGTATTTAACGCCTGGTACCATAAGACCAGAACATTTGGTACCAGAACATTTGGTGCCGCGACTACTAGAACATTTGGTGCCGTGAAATTTCGAGCTCAGGCCTTGTCGGAGTACTTGTGTTTAATGACATTTCCTTTTGATTTCATGTATCTATGTTTAGACTTGATACTTTAACCCCTGCTTTGTGAGTTTCAGTAACAGGTCTATGCATTGATCTTTTTCCTATTTCATCAGTAAATTTATCTTGTGCATTGATTCAGTATAGGGTGCATAACATATTGTACTTTTCACACATGATCTTTGGACTCTAAAGTGAAAACAACACAAACACTAACACGCAGTTAGATTTTAAGTGAAAATTTTGAACTGTTGTATGTGACATTATTCATTGTGGATTAGATTTTTACACACATGCTGTTTTAATTTTTATGATAATTGTTTACACTGTGTGCTGATATATATGGATAGTGAATTTCTACCCAATTGTTACCTTTATGCCACTTAGTTTTGTGGGGATTGTCTTAGACTCCCAGTTGTCAGTAGTATACCAGACCATTTAGCTTTCTCTTGCTTAGTGATTTATTTGTGGTTGTACTGCTAGGAATTATCATGCCTAAATCTATCAAAGCTACTCGTGCTGCTAGAAGGGCCTTGGGAATTTCTAATTTTAATGAATTGACTTAATGTTGAGCAGTATTTATGTGATCAAGAAATAGTGATTTTTTTTAATTGCTTGAAGTATGGTTATAGATTTATGTAATTTGTGCCTTTGAAGATGAGCTAAAAATTTGGGTTTTGATTTTGTTTTAGAAAAAAGAACTGAATTGTTGGTATCTTAAAGTTAATTTTGGTTAGATTTGTAAAGTTGCGCGGGAACAGTGATAGTTGGCTTAGACATTCATTGATTTTTTTTGGAAGTTAGTTTTCAGCTGGAGTGAAGTTTCTGTCTGGTTTTTTTT
>KK120094.1:887444-928364 GCA_000611955.2 Stegodyphus mimosarum | reverse complement strand
CTTTTGTTATTTTGAGATTTTCTATATGTGTTCTTTAACTTGCTTCGGTTCATTCTTGACGTATTCCTGTGACAATTTGTTTAGATTTTTTTTCCTGTAAATGGGTTCTTTATGAGTTTTGAGTACATTTGAAGTATCTAGAATTTTTCGTTTGCTCTTGGGAGAAATATATAATTTTTTTTTTCTATTTCTTTAATTGGTTTTCTTTGTACAGTGGTATGCACACGTTTGAGAGTTCTCTTAGTTTTACTCTTAGTATCCTTGGTCGTGTGTTGCTTAGAGAAATTTTGTTTACATGTCTGAGCATGTGAAGTATTATCTTGTGGTCTTGGTAATCAACAATCTTGTCTCTTTAGCTCGTTTTTTTTTGGGTTATCAGGGCTGGCCCCGTTAGCTCACTTCATTTAAAATCTAAATTTGTTTTTTGTCTTCTCCCAGATCTTAAGCGCTTGGGATTCTTTCGGTTAATTTTGACAAGATTGTTTTTTCTCAACACTCCTCGTTAGTTCTCCCATTTATTTTTTTTTTTTGATTGCAGCACTACCAATTATGTTTTGACTGGGATTCTGTGAGTTACTTCGGCGCTGTATAGTTGCGGTTTTGTTTTATTCCACCTTTCTCGTATTTCGTTTTGGGGAAAGCGGTGGTTGTGAACTTGGAATTGGTTCAGTGTTTTGTCTCTTTAGCAAATGGAGACTCAGGGCTAGTATGCATTGGTATACAACTCATAGTGTTTTAGTTTTAGGATTGTTTTTACTTGCATTGAGAAAAAAATATGTTTTTGTGTGTGGAGCACCTGTATAGCTCCTGTTTTTGTATTCGACACCTTGCACCAGTATATAACGTTTAGGTGTTTATTGTATTTTTATGTATGTACTCTTATTTGCATTGTATACTCTTATTTTAGCATTGTATGGGGGGATGTTATCTAACATTATTACATATTACTTATTTTTTTGGGGGTGTGTCATGGCTGTTTGTCAACGCTTTTCAATTTTGGTTCTTTGACGATTGTCAGACAGACCTCCTGAGGCTCAGGCATATTGAACGCTGTTAGGGGTGTTTTTTTTTCCTCGTCTACTATTGACAATTGGGATTCACTGACATTCTGGTATTCTTGCAATATATAACTCGTTTGTAAACCCATTGCCCTTGTCTCTTTTATTAAAAACTTTTGGCTCGCCAAAAATGTTTTTCTCGGTTGGGGGAGGGATTGTTATGTAGTGATTTTAGTTAGTTTTGAAGTATGGATTAATGTGTAGTTAATTGCAGTTTATTTGTTAATTAATTATTGTGTGAGTAAAATTATATGCATTAATTTATGCTTATTCTAAATTTTCTTCACGAGTTGTATTGTTTACGTTATTGAATCAATTATTTTTTATGCGAGTTAAACAGAGTTCTCATTCTTACGCTACGCGTTCCTTGGTTATATATATTTGATTCAGAGTTTTTTTTTCTTATGATGTCTTGTGTAATGTTCTTAACACCAGTACTCCTGCTTGGTCTTATGGGTTGTTCCGGTTAGTTTTGAGGAAAAGTTACACACAACGCAAGTAAGAATTTGGTTTTGATATTATTGTAGGCAAATTATTTAATTTCAGGTTTTAATTGTAACAGTCAGTATTTAACGTCTGGTACCATAAGACCAGAACATTTGGTACCAGAACATTTGGTGCCGCGACTACTAGAACAATTGTTTACGCTTAGTATATGCAAAAATGGGTTTTAAATAACCAAATATGAGAAGTTTTGGATTATATCATAATATATTTTTCATAAAAATCTGTTAAAAGCTTCATGTAAAGTACCACTTCCTTCTCATTGATGTAAAAGCCTTAAATACTAAAAGGTTTGGATTATATTTTAATACAGTTTTTAATCAAAACCCGTTATGGGTTTAAAGTAAGGTACCGTTTTCGGTTTCCATTAAAAATTGTTCTGAGCTTCAAATAAAGTACCACTTCCGGTTGTCCAACTTTACGCAAAAATCTAATCAACTCTTTATATGTATAAAAAAAGCTTAAATACGGAAAACAGAACTTTTTTTGGAAGTTTGACGTAAGAGTTAATGTGGACTAAAAAGCCATCATACATATACACACAGACAGAAAGAAAATTGTAAAAATCGTGAAATAAAAAATTGTAAAAATAGTGGAAAGGTAAAGTGGAGACCTAAATTATGCTTATTTACTGAAAACTCACTATCGAATTTTTAAACAAAGAACATTACCTCCCTTACCTCTATGCATATAGACTAGCAGCAGGTAAAAAATAAATGGAGTAATAATTTCATTAAATGAATTACAATGGTTATTTTTGAGAATTTTAGGTTGGTTAATTGAAATTTCGAGCGTAGAGTGCTTCCTTATTTATCAAATGAATTCCCACGTTTCAATTTTTTCTATTATCTTCTGACCTCTAAAATCATTGCTAGAATATTTTATCTATCTTAATGTTTTCAATCGATAAAAGCACTACGCAAAATAGTCATATTCCAAATTTTAAATCTGAACTTCGAGTTTCAAATTATCCCCGGACATCCCATGTGTCCTATAAGTATGATCTCTCGCAACCGGTATAATGGTTAGCGTCGCTGAGTGCCGTCCGTATAGCATGGGTCTTCCCATGCGATACGGACATGCCATATAAATATGCAGCGATCCGAAAGTCCTCTCGAGAGGTTGTTGGTAGGGGCAGAGGGGTGGGAGACCTTCGAACCAGTCCCAGTTCTCCCGGGGTGCTCCACATCAAAATTGGGGGGCAGAACTGAGCAAAGTCGCACTGTCACCTGTAAAGTGTTCAAGACAAACGACAGGCGTAATCTTGAGCTTCTTGCCACCGGGAATTTCGTGGGCTTGGGCTGACTATAGGTCAGACAAATGAGCACAAAAACAGAAAAAAAAGAGATCGATAATATGTGTACTGGTTATGTAATAAACGCATTTGCTGCTCAGAAAAGTTGCAAAATCAAGAAAAATTTGTTGAATAGACCTAAACATTAAACGTATGGAGTTCTTACTACAGAGAAGTTCTTACCACAGGAGCGAAGAATTAAAATTTCAGCTGCGTAAGCAAATAGATTGTGCGCGCAAACAAGGTCGATATCTGATTTCGAGGATAAAAAAATGTCAAAATCAAATAAAAACTATTAATTTATCTGCAGAGTCAATGGTTATTGTGTCAGGACTGAGTGTTCGGTGCATATTCTTGGCAAAAATCTTCGTGAACAGCTTAAAGTCCTGATCTTGAACAGGAAGCCGAATGCAGCTATGTTCTGTGGTAGGATACTGTGATTAAGTTGGAGAATAACTGCACTTGAAAGGGATTTAAAATCCTCTTTTATTAAATCACTATTATGTACAACCACTTCCCAACTCGGAAAGGATACAGAAAGTAAAGACCGCACTTGGGTCTAACTCTTGGGTCTAAAATGAACAATCAGATAAATTTAAACTAAAGCTAAATAGAAATTAAGTAGTTGTTACTCGCACAGCTATAACGCGAGGTCGGCCTCTAAACTAAATGGTGCGTAGCAAGATTTACTAATACTGACGCACTTGGAATTATTTCAATAAGCAATCACGTAAAGCGCTACGGCTTAGAATTTAAATGCTAGCTAGTCAGGAGAACGTCGAATAACGTGATCGTGGTCTGAGACTAAAAGCTCTCTCACCCTGAGAGGTTTCTACCTCCGGTTTAAATATAACTTGGCTCCACTTCAAATTAGCATAAAGCTAAAAACGCGCGCTTATTCTAACGGGAAGCTAAAAATCAGAATAAATAGAAAAGTGTAAATTAAAATAAAACTTTTTTTAGTTTAACTAAAACCTTACAATTGTACTGAAAGCACTTAAGCACGTACTTGCCGCACAACCAGTTAACATTATGAGCAGAGTAATTCAAGGACTCCTGAAAACCGTGAATCAAAGGTTTCTTACACTATGAATTTGTAGCACGCGTTGGAAAAGACGCTAGCACAAATATACATATTAGGAGAGAATGAACGAAGAAAGGCTCTATGCATCGATGTGAAGGAACTATAACAGCTACAGAAACAAGACAATTAGAAACCTACGTTTGGTACGCATAACAGTGATGGATCAGCACAACAGCGAAACCCTTGACACATCGGGGGATATCTTCTACTACTGTTCATTTACGAGTGTTGCACAAAGGGCTGGTATATCCACTTTCGAAGTTACACTATGAACATCACAAAATGAAATGATATAAAGAACGTAGAAACAGAAACCATAAAGGAGCTCCAAGGAGCAGAAGATGTACGTCGGGTTAACATTTGCTCATTGATAGTATAGAGAACGCCATCTGGAAGGTTTATTACAGAATATCATAATGGCTTGGGAAGCTCAAACATTTCATTCGTGTTCTCACATTTTACGAATCGCAGGCACTATGTTAAATTTATAAGACGCTGGAATTAGATTCCGTTGCTACAGAACAATCCCAAGACTCCATTTCAATAAGAAAATGCCACTACGTGTGTCGTACGCATTGTTTGATATGTCTTGTACGACCACCAAGTGTCAACTCACCTGTCTGCAAAATCGCCCGATTTTTGCCTCGTATAGCATGTTGCTCTAAGGTTGGTCCGCATGACATTACGCGAAATTACGGTTGACGAGTAGGTGTTGTGTCGCGAATTCTGTGTTTTTAATTTAAGTGTTTTTAATGATTTAAGTAATCAATTATTTAAGTATTTTATTTGTATTTGTATTTGGTTTTTTTAAGTTTGAAATTGTGAAGAGCGTAATGAATATATATATTTGGAAAGTGCGTACTTAAATTTTTAGGCAATTATTTGTTTTTCCTTCAACGGTTCAATTTTAACGCAGAGAGGGGAGCGTCTTCTAAAGGAAGTAACATCTGTGGGAAATGCCTTTTAAGATGACAGTTGCAACAATGAGTAGTATATCGTTGTTCTCTTGTCTTTGTTCCAAACATGGGAAAGTGAACACTTAGTTGGGCCTCCCGCTGTGCAGTTACGTTTCAGCATTTGTGATTGTCGCCTTGTTTATGGCCTCTGTGGAAGTTGTAAATTGAATCTTTGAAAGGGCAGTTTTTGTTGTTTCTTATATTTTTCGCTTGTTAGCAGAGGGGGTCAAATGCTTAGTTTCCAGTTTTCGCAGGTGCTACTGTAGACAATGACTCAATTCTGACTCGTTTCGGGGTTTGAATTTGTCCTATTAAATTATACTGAAAAGTCTCGGATTGGCAAGAATTGAATTTTATGTGTAACTTTTGGACCTATAATTGTGAGTGGGAGGAGTATTTCTGCCTATTTTGTGAAGAGTTATTGTTGTCTGAGAAAAGTGTAAACAGTAGAAGTTGGTATTTTACAAGTATTTGGAATTGAGAATTTATGAGAATTTTGGAGAATTTTGGTGACAAGGTAGAATTTGTTGTGGTGTAATATAGGAAATGAGGATAATTACTCTTCTGCAATTTTTGTACAGGCGTTCAAGTTGTTTATATGCTATTCTGGTGTGAAAATTATTCAGTGAGTAGTTAAACTGGGTTTTGAACCATCAACTTAATTGTTATCTGATTAAGGAATTTGATTTTCATTACTTTTCTAGCATTTGTTACTGGATTTTAGTTCTTGATTGAATTTTTTTTGCAGATTTAAGGTTAATTCTAATTCGTATTTGAGTTTTGTGCTGAATAAGACTTGGGTCGTGGACTTTTTGAATTTGATTACCTAGGACCGGTTCAATGGCGTAATTCATCTGCAGCCTGTAGCTTCCTGTGATGTCGTCGATTATAGCCTATGATGATGAAATTCCGGTAATTCAACTGTGAGTTACATTATATTTTCTTTGGTAGTTGTCTTAATTAAATCTTGCGTAACGAGTAAAAAAAAAGATATAAATATAGAACCATTATATAATAGATAAAAACTATGTGTCTTGGAAGAATTTAATGTTATTGTCAAAAATAAGAAATTTATGTTAATTGTAATTTCTATAGAAGTTGTGTGAAATCCCGTTTAAATGATTAATTTAATGTTCCAGTTATTCTAAGTAACCGTTATTATGTTAAACTAAAAAAATTCTATCTTGATAAATGACTCTTGGAGAAATTTAATGTAGAATATTAATTGCATTTGTATGTAAGGGTAGTCTGGCCAGGTCTCCCATAAATTTATCCTAGATAATTAATAAATGAGTTTGATTATATGTTAGTACTTGCATTAGTTTTTCTGTGTGTATAAAGTTGGTCTGTTCAGTCACTCCATTTGTTTGAGCCGGGAGGCTTTTAAGAAACATGGAGATTTTTGCTTGGGGTTATGGAAAAATGTTCATGCATTTTAGGGTACTCACAACGCGCCCTGTTTTTAGCAAATATGTACTAACCATTTATTAAAGATTCTTGAATATGTTTTAAGATAGAATTTGTTATGATTTTTAGGTGCCAGGAAAGTTAAAACTAGTGCTTGATTCTAGTAGCGGAACTGATTGATTGGTGTTTGAATACTTCTTCTCTGGTGCTTATGAGGTTTTTGCTATTTAATTAATATGAATTTTTCGTGAGTTTATTTTAAAATGAGTGAATTATAGAAATGCTTGGTTGAGATTTAGTATTTAGTTTTACCGAGTTCCAGAGAAGATTTATTCCCGCTTCCTTTTCAGGTTAAGCTTTATTAAGATGAATTTGCCTTGCTATGTGTGAATTAATTGCTTTAAGAAAAGTTATATTTAATATTATTTTGAGTCAGATCAACCAATTAGTTCCTTCCTCTATTTTCTAACCAGTTCATTTTAGTAAGTTTATATTCAAGTTTTTTATTTTACTTTAGTTTGTCCGGCACTTAGAGAGATTGAGTATGAGTTTAAATTTTAAAAGTTAAAGGTAAAACCCCCATAAGTTTTAAAGATTTTTCTCTATTTAACATTGTAGACATATATACAGTTTTCTTGAAATTATATTCCATACAACAACCATCTAAAATATGCATCATCACCACCACGGCATAAGACGTTAGATATTAGGGCTGTATGGTTCATCTTAAACTATTATAACTGATTGCAGACAGTACCGAATTTAGTAAATCGATGTCGTATGCTAAATATTAATTTTAGCTGGTCACAAATAAAGAACTAAATTCAGCACATTCCGTTAGAGTTTTGAAAATTTAGTCATTCATATCTCATACAATATGTGTTCTCTTCAACATATTTCCTTCGTGTAGGGTTTCCCTTAGTCCAAATAACCAACTATTCATTTTTTTTATCTTTCCTGAATCCCCATTTTCTCCACGCATTTCCTCGCCAGGATGTAAATTTAAAGCTAACTAAAGTGAGTATTTAAACGTTAAATGGCGCACGTTACGTTTCTGACCTTGCTGTTACGCCTTTTTGGCTATCTGAATAATTAACACGCCGGTTAGGTTTGTCGAGTCAACCTAAGTCGTAACTTAAAGCGCTAGTCCAACACTACTCTTTTTTATGCTTGACCTGATTTATGTAACAACGCTCAAGTTCCATTCGCAAGTTGTCGGTGTTATTTTAAAGCACGGAGTAGGTGCCTTTCTGTTCTTTCACCCTTCTTCTGTGCTGGTATTATTTCATGCCTATGCGAGAACTCGTCAGGTTCATTAATAGGATCTAGATTAGTTAATGTGGCCAAAGAAAATTAGATCCTATTGTTGTAGCACATGAGTTCCTTGGTGATTCAATTTCTATGAGTATTAAGGTATATCCAAATGCCATCTGCTTAAATAAATATATGATCTCAGTTAATAGCATTGGTAACATTGGCAGAATTTTGCTAACTTATAAATATAACCATACTTTTTAAAATACATGATGTGATGCATTATTAATTATGTACTAAGTATTAATGGTTCTGCTTCGTAAACGATAGACATTTTTGAAATAGCAGCATCAATTCTTAACTGCAATTTTCAAAATTTGCTATCAAAAACTTTAGAGGCTAAATTTTCGCGAAACTTTTAACGTGCATCTAGGCTGAAAAACATTCATGAAGTTTTTTTTGTAAATACATCATGAAATCTGCTAAAAAATTTCATGATTTATTTCACGATCGCCTCGCAAAATTTCCTTACTTTTCATGATAAATTTTCTTTTTACTAATACTGTAAAATATTTTCTTCCTCTTCATCATGTGCTTTCGTTGTGTAACTGGAAAGCACATCCAGCAAATGATCGGAAGGTCCTGTATTCGAATTCCAACTCTGGCATAGTTTCTTTTTCCATTTTCATATTTCTATAAATCCTGATGACTCTACAATACTATAACATGTTTTCCTTCTAAATACAGTTTGAATTGTGGTTTTGATTCAGCACTTTTTAAGTCACATGATTTTATGTTCCGTACCTTGAATTTTCAGTGACGAAATCTTAAGCTTTTGAGGCCATCGTAACTATTCAGCTTAACACTGATTTATAAACTGAATGAAAATCTAAACGCAAAGGCAAGATCACATTTCCTCAGATGTTTGTAAACTTTTTTGTAATTGGTTAATTATTTCTAGTCTTTTGAAACATTAACATTAAACTCTCCATTGATTCTCAGACCGTAATCGTAAGATTTGAAAGCAGTGGCGGCTCGTAATAAGCACTGTGGAACTGCAGCACCCCCTGTTTCCACTTATTATTATTTTTAATATTTATTATAATGAGCCCTTTTTTCTTTAATTCTTTCTTTATACTTCTACAATATATAATCCTTAAACTTAATGTCAGTAGCCATCCTCCAGTTTATGAAAAAGGTACGAAAGTTTTTGTATGGAACTGCGCTTCACAAGGCTGTTCTGCGCAAGCGTGCACAGAAAGCAGCACTCGAGCCAGGGAGATAAAACAGCACTGCCCCTCTTGCAGTGCCAAAATTCTGGAAAAGTTATTATTTCTTACTCTGCGCGTGTGGTATTTGGCTGTTCTGCGCATGCGCTCTTAGGAAGCAGCGTACGAGGCTGAGAGGGAGAGAGCACTGTCGCTTTTGCAGTGCCGAATCTGGAGTGTCGTTGGGAGCTGGTTCTTTTTTTTTTACTCCGCGTGTGCTGTGTTTAAAAATCATACACCATATTCTTGGTTAGATTATTTTTCAGCTATTCTATTTGATTCATTTTTTTTCGGTTCTTTTATTTTACAGAAAACTTTAACCATGTCCTTGCATCCTCAAGTAATAAACTCTGTGACTGTAAGTGAACTTCAAGAACTTTCATTTTCATGCGCTTGCAATGCTTTCAATATAGAAAAATTTCCTCAGTTGTCATCCAGAGATCGAGGAGAAAATTATTGATCTCTTTGCGCAAATTAAAACACGAAGAATGGATTTCATTTTTAAATGAATAGGTAAAGCTTGAACTGTAACAATTTAAGTTAAAGTAATTAAGAAATGTTTATTTTTCTTTTGTAAAATTTCATGGAAGTTTCAAAATAAATTTTCTTTTTGTTTGTTTCCCTTTACACAGGTTTAAAACAAAGGTTATTTTTTTTGGAACAGCACCCCCACTAATTTTAGCTACGAGCCGCAACTGTTTGAAAGTATAATTTAGCCTATTCCACGCTACTGCTATTAGGGAAAAGCTGAAATACACTGTGAGCCAGAAAGGGTCATTTATATGTATAGGAAAATGTTAAAGATTGTTAGAATTGGTATAACACATTCAAGATATCGTAGCATTTTATTGAAAATTAATTAGATTAGAAAACAAAGAAACACTTTTTATGTCCTTGTTTATAAATGGGTAATATCCTAAAACAATATTCCCGCTATGGACGAATCTATTTTTATATGAATAAAATGTAACAGCGAAATAAAACATTGGAATTTAGAAGCCAGATACGGTTCTTAAAACGAAAGTCTAAGAAATGCATTTCTTTTCCTAGTTTAAATAAAGAAATTAACCCTTAACTCACCGAAGCGAGACATTTTCAAAGTTTTTATTTCGTAACTTCTAAGAGAAATTATTAATCCGAAGATGGAAGAACACACACTCGTGGGTGTTACTAGAGGAATTTTGCAATTGAGAATGATAACGAAAGCGGCTTACTTCGCTTCTATTTCCTAAAAGTATCTAAAATCCGATTTCGAGCATTTATAACGAGTTTCATCTGGAGTAAAGCCAATTTAAATCCCTTTATTTGAGCTGTAAATGGAACACATATCATCCCAAATTTCTTTTATCCTCAAAAAGGATTCAATCCCTATAAGAGTTCAAGAATGAACTTTCTTCTTGTTGTATAATGGAAATATTTATAGTTTGCTGGAATAATAGAATTTATAAAGAAATGTGATAACCCTTTACTATAAGTGGGTTTCCGTGTCTTAAAATTAGATATAGCAACAAAGTAAGTTCCTAGTTAATATAAATTAATGCATGCGATCTGTGTGCAACGTAATAGTATTAAAAAATGAAGTTTCATCACAAACGTCTTTTTGAAATTACTTCCTACAGTTAATTTAGTAAATTATAGAACTTAGCATCATCTGATTATAAGGAAAACTTAAAATAAGTTCAAGTGAATTGTAATTTAAACTCTACGTTCGTCGACTGGATGTTCGCAGTCATAGCACGAAAAGCACGTTTTCTTACGTTCTTATTTGCTCCTATAAGGCTAATGGTTTAAAGCTGCTGCTGTAAAATGGCTTAGCCAGCCATGCTTGTTTATCTACTGATTTATTCTACGCATTGAATTGCTCTCTCTCTCTCTCCCTTTTTCCTCCCTAACCAAAATGGCAGTCATTGAGGAAACTCTAGCTGCACGGTTGTTTAATAAACGACTAAAAGACACTGGAAGGGCACAGTAATTTTAATGGCTAAAGAATTTTGTGAGGATTAGCCGGAACATTAATGCCTCTGTTTGCAAATACATGAAATAAAAAAGAAGATTATCGCATACGAGCTAAATTGCAATAAGTCTCCAAACCAATAATTAAAAAAACAAAGAGAATATACAATAAAGAAGATATATGAAATAACGTATGCAGTTTTAAAACCATAGTTATTTAAATACTTGTATTAAGCTGTATGCAAACGAAATGAGAACAGCAGAATTCGAAAGCAAACATAAGTGTATAAATAAAATATTTTGACAATTTGGCTCGTGAATTCATTCTCAAACTCTTAAAAAAGACTACCTCATCATCCCCCCCTGCGGTCGTTTATTGTACTGGTTGTTCTTTATTCAGAGGGCCTCGGCTGTTGGAAGATGGAGATTTCATAAACCGGATACTTATTTAAAAGCCGTCCGGGCAGATTCAGTTAGACGGACGGCCAACAAGTTCAGAAATTGGTTTTTCTGTGCCTAAGAAGTAGCAAACGTTTGCTTCCTCGGGATTAGCCTGAGGTAGGTAAGGCTTCAGGCTAATGTTAAGGTTTTAACCTAAAGTTTGATTTTATAAAATGTAACTGACTGTCGAAATTGATTTTCCTGCCTTCCGTGGAGTTGTAATGAAGTCACTGACCACGAGGACAGCCGTAATTTTAATTTCACTCTCCTATTGCTTTCCAGTAATTTCGAGAAGCAGAAAGTACTATAAATATCTCGCGACCGGTTGAAAACTATCTAAAGCCGAAGAGAGAGCTTCTGCTCTCAGTTATTTAGTCAGTTCAACGTAAGATTGGATTACCTTCTCTTAGATGCGCTTTGCACTGCGCTTTGTTTAACGTTCTTAGTAGTTTGTAGTGTAACTACTGCTTATAGTCTGTAACTCTGTGAACACTTTACGAATATTTCTGTGGAAACTTCCAGATTCTGAAATATATCTTTTGATAAAAAATAAATTTTTATTAACCTATCATCGGACTTCTGCATTTAATCTATTACGAACCCGTAAGCACGCAACACTTTTTGGTGGAAGAAGTGGGACTGAATGCCAGTGACAAGAGAGATAAATGATCAGTTAAGACAGCAGGTGGCAGCCTTTGCTACTTTTAAGGAAGAGATGAAAGCTGGCTAAGATTCCGTTAAAGAAAAGATTAAAGCAGGTCAAGAAAAGATGGAAGCTGGTGAAGTATCAGTTAAAGAAGAGATGAAAGCTGTTCATGAATCTGTTAAAGAAGAGATGAAACCTGCACAAGAAATGATTGAAGCAGGTCAATCAGGAAATGGAAAGAGAAATTCTCTGCGTAATAGAAAACAAATTCGAGGCTACGGAAGGCAGGATGGACACGATTGCGGGCAAAGTTCGAGAAATTCAAGAAAACATTTCTGCGGTGGAACAACAAATTAATTATAGTTTCTGCTACCACCGACAAAGAAACTGACACCGTAAAAAAGGCATAGCGATATCAAGCAGCAATACTGGTGGTTTTAAATTTTTACCAGTGTCTGATCGTTCTTCTCTGAAGCTATCCACGTACGATGGGAAGACCTCTTGGCAATTATATAAGACAAACTTTTCTATAGTGGCGGATGCAAATGGATAGAATTCCTAAGCTAAGGCCTGCCATCTTCCCGCTTCTCTGAGAGCCGTCGTATACCGACGGTTGAACGAGGTTTCAAAGAAAGACAGTTACCCTCTTCCTAGAATTGTAAAATTGTGAGTTCTGAAATATTTCTTTTTATAAAAATAAATTTTTATTAACCTATTATCGGACTTGCGCATTTAATCTATTATGAACCCATATGCACGCAGCAATATCAAATTTAATTTTATGTCCTATAGTATGAGCCCAAAAATCATGGTCTCGCTAATCGAAGCTGCAACACTTTCCGCAACATATCAAGATTGCCCTTCAAAGCCATAAGATCACGATTATGAAACAGTTAACCTGATGAAAGAAAGGAAAACTTTTAGAAACTCCCGGCTTGCTTTCTGTAAATTTCTCAAACTGTTAATAAAAGAAAATTTTATAATTTGAAACATCAAAGACCGTAAAAATTAAAATGAAGAATTATTTCAAACCACCGAAGTCTCCCACTGATGTGCTATCTTTATCAGCACTTCAACAATTAAGGAGTTTTCAATAACCACACTTCGAACATACCTTTGGCTATTCATCAAATATCTTTGTTTGAAGTTTTGTCCGCTCATCAAATAACGATGTTTCGAAGTGAGGCCAAAGCTTTTTAATTTACATATCTGAACTTAACCAAGAGGAAAATGCAACATACTTATATGTTCTGGATAACTCATCGTGAACGCTGTACAGTGTCCTTTATTCCCAAAAATTAAGAAATCTCATCCATTCAAAAAGAAAAAAAATACTTGACTCTTCCAAATTACCAGATTTCCGCGAAACCAGAATTTCAAACATTCCCACAGAAGCCTCCCGAAAGACAATAAGATATTTAATGTCTGTTCAATGTTAGAAAATCCTATCCTAAAATCCTTTTTATGAGAAGACTTTCACAATTGGCATCTAAAATCAAGGATCTAAATTCGTAATACATCAAACTTAAATTTAGAGTTAAGTATCCCTTAGCGTTTAGAAAAAGTATAATTTAGGAAATAAGTTCTGCTTTCCCACTTAAAATATACAATTCAAGCTTTCCCTCAATTAGAATGAGCCTTACAGGTTTATCTGATTTAAACAAGTGCTTTTTCCACCCTGAGATTTCATAAATCTTTTATTTTAGCGACCCTATTTAAATACCAACTGAATAGTCAAGTTTCAAGATACATTCCGACAGAGTGGTACCTAAGGCGTAATTCTTAAGTCACGTCGTCCTCGCAAGCGAGCGTGGGGCTTCTGCAACACACCAATGGATTTGCAGCAGTATTTTTTGCCATGTCCCGTTAATTCTGTTGCGCATTTGTGATGGATGAATTTTTTGGGCGAACAATTTCCGCTTCAAAATAATTAAAATTTCGTGAATTTCTTGACAACATTTTCAATGCGATATTAGATCCATTAGAAGCAATAGTGAAGATTTCACTATTTGGTTAAAAGAACTTGAATACAAACAAATACAACTTGAATACTGCGAAATAAAATTCAGAAACATCGCATAAATATTCAGCGTTATAAGAGTATAATTTGCAGTTTAGACATAATATAAAGCCATCCATAAACAATAAATTATAAAAGTAATATATCATATTTGATACAATAATTCCTCACGTATTTACAAAATTTGTTATTCATGATATTTCTATGATTTTACTCCTGTATTTAACTTTTAATTATCGAGCAGGCTTGAAGTAGAACTGATAAAAAAATTTAGTTTCTTATGAAGTTAGTAATAAATTAGAAAACAAAATTGAGCTTTTTGAGTAATTTTAACAAATACAGAATATCGTAAACTATTGTAAACACAGAATACTTTTTTTTTATTTCTAATGCAGCTGGAAATACAAAATCAAATATGTTTTTATCATACAAGGATCCAAAAACTATAAAAAATAAATAATAATAGACTAAAAAAAAAGAATACAATAATTTACAAAGAGAAGTCTGAAGTACCAAGGAGAATTAAACAAAAAGAAAAATGCAATGGATAAAAGTACAGTCAGACAATATTAACTACATTAAACTACAAAACATATCATTATGGTTTCGCTCATTGTGTTATTCTAAAATACTTTTATAAAAAATGCTCAATTAAGAAAATTACATATTTCAGTTTAAAAATTTAAAGCTAAAAAACTACTTTCATTTAACAGACATCGATTCGATACTAGTTTTTGTTTTAAATGGAAATGCTTACTTATTTTGTTTCTCTGCTTGCTATATAAATTCAAAAGTACGTATCATACAGCATTATGCAAATATTAGCAGCGTCTCCTAAACAATTATAAAAATTAAATTACTAAAGTAAGTTTCGAGTTAAAAAAACAATTAATGTTTTATGTATTTATATTCATTGCGATGTAACAGATCTAAAAATTGTTAGAAAAAGAGATTTAGTTTTGCCTCAAAGTCTTAAACCTAACTTTTTTTAGTGTTCATTACCTTTCTTTTCTTTTAACTGCGAAGGAATCAGAAAGACTATTCTAAACTCAAAGCGTTTAATATATGAAGGTAAAAATATCTTTCAGTAATTGCACTAATGATGCAAATGTTCACAGAAATCACTAATTAGCTACATCATAAGTTACGCTAATTAATTTGAAAAATTCATAATTTTGCAATAATATGCATATTTAGATATATTGCCGCAGTGGACCCTCGTTAATTGGAACGCAGAGGTTCTCAGAAGAGTTCGAATTATCCAATGTTAAGAGACTATATAACTTTAAAAGTACAGAGAAAATATAACTTTAAAAGTGTGTCGCTGAAGAAGAAAAATCCGGTAGTAGGTGTAAACCCAAAACATATGGTATACTATGCTATCTAAAATCAAACATATTAAAAAGCAATAAAGATTAACTTTAATCATAAAATGAAGCAGAAAATATACAGTAGAAAGTAAACTTTAATTAAAAATCTGATGTGTACACTCCATGACTTCCTTGTACGGAATATTAAATTTTACGCATTTTGCATTTCATTCAAAGTTATTGGATTGAATTAAACCTACTTCGTCGATAGCGCATAAACCACTATAGAATAAATGTGCTCTTTAAAATTCGCTATATGTGTTTACCATTGCGACACTCTGGCGCTAAGTTCACTTAACAGCGTTACATCTCATTCATTTCATAACTCAGAATGCACAAATATTACGTATATCATCTGAAGAATTATCTAATTGTTGCCACGTGTTCTATTCAGATACTATAATAAATCTAAAACGATGTATTAAAAAGGTACACACAAAAAAAAAGAAACAGTTTTTCACAGACGGGTTAGTATTTCTCATTCAATGAATTCAGTTCTCACTTCGCGACAAGGCAAAAATACAGAAAATCTCAAAATATCTACAATATTAAAAATTAAAGTAAATCTTAAAGACTTATTTCCTCGAATAAATTCCAGAATGGATTAAGCATGATTTCATTTGCAATAATGAAAGACGGCGTTATCTTTGTTATTGCGAAGCTTAGTTTCTCTAGACTGGCTATTCCACTATTCTGCTATGTTTCAAATGTAAACAAATATGGCTGCTTTCGTAAAAATAATTACGCTTAGCCGCACATAAAAAACTTTTACATTGGTGATAATTCTACAAATATTGCATGCAGATTTACTAAAGGCATGGAAGATAAGAACAATATAATTCAATCCTTTTTAAAGCAAAAAATGCGCAATTTACCAACATATAAAAATAAAAAATGAGCTCACAGAGCCGACTAACAGAGTGGAGAGTGGATATATATGTATGCATATATATATAAAACTCAGCTCGTTTTGAGGCTACTCGTTTTTGAGTTATGCAAGATACATACATACATAAGTACGCTAAGACGCCACGAAAACATTTCTTCAGAATCCACTTTAAATCAGTTTTATAACTTTTTTTCGGGGGAAAAGAGTGCTTTATTCTGTCTTTACGTACATATGTCACGCAAAATCATCGTTAAATTGCATTCGATAGCTCTCAAAATTGATATTTTCTTTGAAATGTGATACTCGAAATATTTCGCGATTGCAATACTTCCCTTTTATTTCGTACAAGGAAGTAAAAATATGTATTGCAACTTTTGGGGAAAACTAAAATATATGTTTGGTTTTGTTTATTATACTTACATTGTTCACCCAGCTTCTCGATTTAAAGTAAGCGTTTCATCATTTTCAGACAAAGATTCAATATGAATAATAGCTTTCAGAGTTTTTATGGAGTCCATTATGGCTTGATCATTTGGACGCTAAACAGTCTGTGCATTCTCTTCAGAATCCGATAAAGTCTCTTCTTTTTCATCTTCTTTTATAGTTTTTATTATGTCATCGTCGCTCAGTTTTCCACAGACTTCTAAATCTTCACCTATCCTTAGACAATCAGAAAAATTACATTATCACATTTAAATTTTTTGAATTCAGAAAGCTCTTTCAATATCGTCGCATTCTCGGATATGATTGTTCTCTTCGGCGTGCCTGAATTTAATATGACGAAAGCAATTACTAACTGCGCTTCCTTTAACAACATCCCATGAGGCCATTTATAGTTGTCAGCAGACCAATATCATAACTTTCCCCACAATCTAAAGAAAAAATTATTTGTTAAGAATCTCTTACGACAATTTGTTTTAAAATTCTGGATGATCCCTTGATCCATTAGTTGTAGCTTCGCAGTGGTGTTTGGCGGCAAATATTCAACCTGTATGGAACTCAGTTGGGGAAGGTTATTGAGGCAGGTTGCGTTATCAACAAATAACAGATTTTACGCGTTTCCCTGGAAAACTGCTTATTATTCCTTTTAACTAGTTACTGAAGATGTCTCGTGTCATCCAGGCTTTTGTATTAGGTACATAGTCAAATGGCAATGTTTGAATTTCTTTGAAACACAGTGGATTCTTGGACTTTCTAATCACTAATAATTTAAGATTTTGCTCCCATCCATATTAGCACAAGCTAAAGCTGTAATCCTCTGTTTACTGCTTTTACCTCTTACGCAAGCATGCCCTTTAAATACAATGTCTTGCTTAGAAAGAGTTTATGAAAAAATACAGTTTCGTCCGCACGCAATTCTTTCGGCAGGTAACTAGAGAAGCCTTGGCAGTTTTCTACCAAAATTAGTGTATACGTCTTCTTTCACATCAGAGCTTTGGCCACATACAGTCTGATTAGAAATATTTTGTCCCGACCTGAATCTTGAAAATCATCCATCACCGCATTTACCATCTTCATAACCCATTCGACTTGCCAATTCATCAGCCTTCGTCTGCAACAGGACTAGATTTTTCCTATGCATCTAGGAAAGTTGATTCCTTGTTTTTCAAATAAATTAATAAGGTATTTTTTAATTCTATAGTCAGCTGCTAACTTTGTTTCATAGTCACCATTCTCTACTTCCTTTAAAATTTCTATCTTTTCTCCAAAGTTAGAGCTTTGCATTTCCACGAGTGATATCCTGATATTCTGATATCCTGATTTCCACGAGTGATATCCCACGAGTGATCCACATGTTCACACCACACAGTGAGTATGAAAAGTTAGACCACATTAACTTGTCTGCGCTGCAGGCGTAACTGATGCAGCTTCTAGAATCTGTATTAATGACTGGTTTTTCTGCAATTCTGAGAAATGATAAAAAATACACAAATGATTCTATCCCTATCCCGAACCATTCATAAAGGGTTCTGAATAAATCCAAGGAAACAGGTTAAGCCAGGAAGCTTTGTCCGTTAAGCACTAATAAGAGGTAGGCAGTAGGACAATCGCCGCTAACGTTTAGCGGAAATGCAAACAGTGTAGAAATGCAAGCATGTGCATCTTGCCACAGAAAAGAAATACAAATGATTTGGACACAAAAATGATAAATACAGCCTGTTATTTTCTCCGATAAATGAGGAAAAAGATCTTTTTTGTCAAATTTTAGTTCGAATTAATCGAAGTAATGAACTTTAGTTCGAACTAATCACATATTTTTAACATTAATTCCAATACAAGTTTGGAGGGGGACCTTTGGATTCGTTCGAATTAACCGAATTCGAATCAACGAGCGTGACTTAATATATATATATATATATATTTGCGAAAAATTCGGCGGTTGCGCCTGTATGTAAGCTTTCCAGCATAGCACTAGGGTTGCCATAAATAGTGCATGGTAGGGTTGCCAGATTGGCGACTTTATCGCCCATTTGGCGACCAAATAGGCGATATCCCATGGTCCAATCGGGAAGCTTCTAGAATAACTTCCTGTCGAGATATTTCTCGAAACGTGTGGAACTCAAAGAAAAGCTATATAAATCCTTGCGTTTCTGAGAGCAGGCAGATTGTGAAGTTGCGAAGAGTGTGAGAAGGTGTCTGATTAGTTGTGAAGTAGTGTGAGCGTTGTGATTATTGTGAGAATAGCTGCTTACTGTGAGTGCTAAGCCACGCGAGAGTTTTGTGAACGGAAAGAGATCAAGATAGTGCTTTGCCGTGAAGCTATCTTTACAGTATAGCTTGACAGTGTATTGGTGATTGTTCCACGGTGTTTATTATAAGTTTAGTGTTGCCGAGAAGCTACCTTTACAGTTACAGTCTGAAGCTGTGTTGCTGATTGTTTCAGCGTATTTATTGTAGATTTTCGACGCCTTTAAAGGTAATTTTGGAACTGTGCTGTAAATAGTGATTCTTGTAAATAAATTGTTCTGCATCGTGTTTTCATCGGATACTCTCAAATCCACGAACCCGTATAACGCAACAATATATATATATATATTTCTTTATTTTCAAGTGATCAGGTATTTTCTTACAAGCGCTTGCGGGAAATGGCAGAATTAATCTTCCATTTAGTCGTCTTCCGAGAGCATGGCCTAGGATGTACCACCAAGGGATATTGCACTCGAGTGAAAGGGAAAATGAACACCACTCATGCAGATAAAAAGCTATTTTTATGCGGAATTCGAGCCCACACTTTGTAGTTTGGACTAGCAGTCAGCTTTCGGTAATCCCTAAATAAATATTTTATTAGATACATGATTAAAAGCATAAATATGCAAACTGTTAAGGAATAGATGCATTGTCTTTAAACCGCTTAGTTTTTTAAACGGGATAAAAAATGAATTAAAACTTTTAAGCCGCGTGAATTGGCAAATTCTTAGAACTTGGAGTCTGGCATGCAGCATAGATGCTAAATTTAAGACCTATATTCTTCACCTTGCAAAGCTGAAGTGGATAAATAAATGCACTGATAGAGCAAGTTAACATAATGTGATACAAAAACTGCAAACTCTAAACTACATGTGCTTCTAAAATAAAAACTGATACACTCATGTGTATTCGCATCCATAAGGAAATGTTTGCATTTATTGAAGCTCCTTTCCCTTTTACACTAATCTCAGTGTAAATTACAGCATGTTTCATCTAAATTTAATAACATGCTGATTTTCCATATTGTAAATACAGTTTTCATTTTATTATATTAAAAATAACAAAAAATGTACTCCGTTGCAAATGTAAAAATGTTCACAAAAAATTTACTCTAATCTTCTAATTTAATACTGTTACAATTTTAAGTACATCTCTTTTTAATATTTGAGTAACCAATCATTCCAATAGTTCACTGTTCGTATAATTTTGTTTCTTCTGCATTGTGAACTGGTGAGAATTCGAAAGTGAGAGTGATTTATTCGAAACACACGCCGTCCAGAGGTATAGTGGCTAGGGAATCTGATTTTGATACCGAACGGCTCGGGTTCGAATCCCCGGGAAGTATTGGTAGTAACCTGTTCGTCCCTTAATATGAAATTTTAGGCGAAATAAGTGACTTCCTATTAGTTGCTTCACAATAAAATGGCCCCACTTTTGGCCTCAGGAGAGGCCAATCTCGAATAGGCAAGTGCCCGCCATTAGATTAAAAAAATCGAAATGTGCAAAATTTAACCACTTCATTCCGACCTACTTTAGGGAGTCTTAAAAAAGGCAGAAAATTAAATTATTCTGTGCATGCGAACTAATTCACTTGGTTTTACTTTATTACATTGCAGTTGATATTTGAAGCACGTTCAGAAGCAATAATTCAGAATAAATTTCATTTTATGAGATTTCTTTTTTCCCTTCATAAGGCAACTGCTACGTTGTCAGTCTCGAATGAAATCAGTATCCAGGTATATATAACGATTATGAAACTGATTTCACTTTGCGAATTGAATTTCAACTTGGATTCAGCAATTAAACTAGATAAACATAAATGATACTAAAATAAAACATTACGCCATTTGGAAGACAGTTTACCAAAGAATTCGGAACCCTTTAGAATTTTGAACGATCAGGGTACTTGCGTAAGTTACTACTACAAATATTTTCTTTTTAAAAAAAAGCAAGTGTTACTCGAATCCTTCATTAATCTATAGCATTCTTAAGGAACGAAAAATATGTAACAAACTTATCAAAATGAGAATCCTTTTTGCTAATTCTATTTTTTAAGACTTATAAAACTGTCAAAAAACATAACGATAGCACTTCAGCAGTTAAAGGTTCTTGTGTAAGAACAGACTGCTGCTCTGACGGGATGATGGTTACAGACGATGGCTGTCATATCGTTGCACCGTGGTTTGACCGAAGGTGGGATGGATGTTTGTAAGTGTATAAGTACACGGGCGGCATGACAGCCCACTTGAAATACTGACCAGCCGAAAGTCCTCTCATGTGGCTTAGTGGTAGAGAAAGTAGACTGAGAGATCCTCTCCGTTCTCCGGGATATTTTTCGTCTATTGGTCTCAATCTTCATCTTCGATTCGTCTCATCGTGGTTTGGATCCCGAAGGTAGTATGGATGTTTGTAAGTGTATACATGTCTGGGTGTCATGATCCTCGGATCCATTCTGCGGAATATTCTCCATCTATTGCTCTAAATCTTCATTTTCGATTCGTCTCATCGTGGTTTGAATCCCGAAGGTGGGATGGATGTTTGTAAGTGTATAAGTACACGGGCGGCATGACAGCCCACTTGAAATACTGGCCAGCCGAAAGTCCTCTCATGTGGGTTAGTGGTAGAGAAAGTAGACTGAGAGATCCTCTCCGTTCTCCGGGATATTTTTCATCTATTGGTCTCAATCTTCATCTTCGATTCGTCTCATCGTGGTTTGGATCCCGAAGATAGTATGGATGTTTGTAAGTGTATACATGTCTGGGCGTCATGATCCTCGGATCCATTCTGCGGAATATTCTCCAGCTATTGCTCTAAATCTTCATTTTCGATTCGTCTCATCGTGGTTTGAATTCCGAAGGTGGTATGGATGTTTTTAAGTGTACACCTGTCTGGGCGTCATGAGAGCACACTTAAAATGCTGGCCAGCCAAAAGTCCTCTCATATGGATTAGTGATAGAGAAAGAAGAATGAGAGATACTCGGATCCGTTCTCCGGGATATTCTCTATCTATTGGTCTCAATCTTCATCTTCCATTCGTTTCATCCTCTAAATTTCTGGCATATCTGCACAGTTTGTGAAGTGTAACTATATCCGTACGACCAATAGTGAAATTCTAGTGTGTCGCCTGCTTCTTCTACCTGTAAACTCGGATTCTAAGAAATGAATTTTGGCTCTTCGCCGACTTTAAGCATTGTTAGCATAAAACCGAAGTACATTACATTTCAAGCACTGCAGTCAACAATGTTGATTTGTGAAAGCTTAGCTAAGTAACTAAGAAAAAAGAATAATTTTAGATGCTTAGTAATAAGTGTAAATAAAAAAAGGATAACTTTAAATAAAATGATTACCGATGCATTTTATGTGCATGTTCCTTCACTGCTCCTTAAACTCAATAAAATTTATTTATTTGGTATATTCTACTTTACAAGTTTAAAAAAAGTTTCGTTCATAATAGTGGTATTTATTAGCCTTTCAAATGAGTGACTTTTGTTTCGCAAAAATATTCCCAAAGCTGTTTTTTTCCTTATAAGAAAACAAATTTTGAGGTAATTATTCTCAGGTATATTAAATAAATTTATCTATGAATAAATTAATACTAATAAGAAGTGTTTTTTTCGAAAACTGCTGTATTTTCTCGAAAAGTTTTTTTTTTTTCCTTAACACCGCTTAAAATTCCCGGGAGTTCGCACAAAAATTTAACGAAGAGCGAAGTATAAGCATACAGAACAGAAAAATTAAAACAAAATATGTGTTTTGTACTATTAAATCTGAAATCTATTCGTGATCCAAAACTAATTCATAAACTATATTTTCCATAGGAGTTTTATAAAATGGATTAATCCTTTCCTGATTACAGATGATTGCTTATTTAAACTTTACAACAGCATCCTCTGCACTGGTTCATAACATTAAAGCGTCTCGTTTCTCTTTGCTATCATAAACTAATGGTATACTAGAAGATGATTGTGTAAGAAATTACCTTAAGTACGACAAAGTCCACAGAAGGGTATCAAGAACCCTTTATTCACTTAATATAATTTTAGATGGCACCGACTTGTGCTTACAAAAGCCAACAGTCTTGGCTTAGCTAAAAATTGTAAAGATGAACTCAAAATTTAATGTAATACGTTTAGCTTAACGGCTCATAGGATAATTTAACACGCAGGAAGGCTCTGACTCGTCAAAGTTGGTGTAAACAAGCCTAATGGCTAGAAGCGCTCAGTGCCACACAGATCTAATTGCTATAGTAATTGAAAATAGTAAGGTGGCCTTCAAACAGGCATAACACGTTCCCAAATCACCTTCCCTTAAATGCTACTACTTTCTACCTCATTTGACTACACGTGCGCTTTCTTATTAGCATTGTGACAAGAAAGCGTGGTTTATAAACGAGAATCAAAGCAAAGTTGCTTTAAAATAAAAGTTAAGTGTTGGATAAATTAAAAGAATCCGCACAACATTACACCAATAAAATCATTAAATCTAAGGCAAAAACATAAACACAATATTAAGCAGATGTAAACCCAATTTAAATTTATCATACTAATACGAACAAGAATAGATGGCATAAGTGAAAAGTTATGAAAAGGAAAAAGAGAAGGGGCGTCTTTATTTGGATAAAGAGTCACCTTTAATAAACCTTCAGGCATCTGTCATTACACAACATTTTTTTTATTTTTTCTTTGCTTTTTAAAGGCATTCTTTACTTGAAATTGACTGGTCATAAGTTTCCCTCAAATTCTGTACAGTGTAAGTTGTTTTGGCCTGGATTTTAAACTATTTCTGAAAGAGACATGGCATTGTTGTAGAACATGCTAATGCTGTAGCTTGCTACTGTTTCATCGTGATGATACCATTAAGAAAAAAAATTTGCATATTACTCCATATTACTCAAATTTCACGAATAAGGAACTAAGAGAATGTCTTCTTTCCTCGTTATCTAAGGATATTTTCTCTGTAATAACCTTTCATTATTTCTTCTGAAGTTATTCCAGGTTGAAGTTGAGCTCATTTTCATGGTACTCTAATAACACCCCAATGTCTTTATTCTTAACTTCGAATAGCATAGTTTTGCCTACAGACACAGTACCATAAATAGCAAAAGATTCCTAGGTGTCAAAGCGTTCAAAGTCATTCCTTGCAACACAATCGGAGCTTCAGACCAACTTCCTAGTCCTATAACACACTTGCTGCCAAACTTTGTTAATGAGAAATAAGCAACAGAAACTATTAAAACGATGCTTCCAGAAGTCCCTGAGTGTTGATTTTGTAGCATAGATAACATCAAAATATCTTTAAAAATTATTCAATGCCAACTTGAGTGTTTGTAACTGGAAACACTGTTTTCCACCTGAGAAGAGTTTTACTCAGATGATTTCTTTCTGAACCGCATCACCTGTGATGACAGCATTCGTGAACCATGGTCCCTCCTCTGCATATGAAATAAAAAAGGAAACGTTTCAGTTCAGAATTTCGCAAATAGGTCAACTTACTATCATTGCGACAACGCAAAACGCTTTTTATTGAGAAAATGGCGACTGTTCAAAAAACTTTCTCTGTGCTGAAACGTTTTAGACTTATGCCGGTTATTATCATTCAACACGAATTTCGTAACGATTACGAAATTCAATCGCCAAGATGCTAGTTTTACAGATTGTATCAAAATATCGATTGTAAAGAATCATCGTTTTCCTTCGTGTGTTCTCCTGTAACGTAACGTCCAGCTAATAAATGGTAAATCTTCCAGATAATAAACGATAGATGTGTAGTTAGAACACACGCGAGAACACTGTGGACTTATCCCATTCCATACCTTCGAAAATTCTGAAGTCTCTACAGCAGAGCGGACTGATCACAGGCTGGAGTTCTTCAACTTGGTCTCTTCCCAATTCCCTTCTCGTACCTCTTCCCAAACCACTTTAAGTTATTATGTAATCACGGAATTCCTCCTTGAATGCTGTCCTGGAGCCTTTGGGTGCATAGCACACCAAGCTGGCAGACTGAAGATCGGTTCCAGCTGATTTCTCATATGTTAAGGTTCCGACAATTCTAATCGTGTCTACCGGGGCATCCAGACTAAACTGCAATGAACAATAATTCGTCACAACTTGGATTTTCCCCTCTCGATCTCGATTTTAATTTCCAGTCACCTTTTATGTTGGGGAGAATGTAAAGAATAATCGCATTCTCCTTTACGTGATCTTGTGATGTATATATACTTTGTACGTTTTGCTAATGATCTGTTCCTTGAATCTTGGCGTGGGCACATGTTCATTTCTCATGATTTCCGGCTGATAAGATTTTAATGGTCTCTGCCTTTTCAGTTCTTTAGTTTATTAACAAAATCTCCCCCCTCTATTAGATCAATGATGGAGAAACCAACGACTTGATGCTTCTCCGCTACATTTTAGAGCTATACCTTGTGAGCATAAAGCAAAGCTTATGTGCTTTTCCTCATTATAGATAAACCTACATGAACTCAAAAACTGCAATGTTATCCCCGTGAAGATACTAATAGAATATCGGCTGAAGGAAATACAACTATTTCTGACACTAATCATATATCTAACACTATTCATATGAAGCACTTAAAGTCTGGACTAATTTCAGAAACTTATAGAAGCTTATATTAAATAGAAGCTTAAAAAGTGCTTTAAAAAGAGGAAAACTGTAGCTGATAATCGAAACTTAATATTATCGTAAATTTCCGTATAAAAATTTAATATAGTAATATCTATTACCTGACGTTCTGTGGGCCAGTACAGCCACAAAATGTTTCAAAAGTCGGATAAAATGAAACTTCTCAATCATTTCAATGGTAAAATATACAACAAACGGAGGAAAGAAATAAGCAATGCATTCTCATATATTTTTGCGATGTACCATTGCTTACGTAATGTGCGAAACAATATGAACTTTTTAACGTTAAGTGTTTTTCTCTGACATTCCGGTCAAAAATAAAACGATAAGAGAAAACAGAAATATATTATTTTGTAATAAGTTTTATTATTTTGTACTTTTCTAAAAGCGATAAAATATTCAGAATTCTTTATTCTATGGTGGGTCCTTTCACGATATTTTCCACAGTAACTTCATTAACAGAATTTCAGCAACTATAGTATCCTTTTATTTTTTAGTGTGGAATGCAGTGTTTTTGATAGCAATTAAGCTATTTATACGTATTAGAGGTTATATACAGATTTCTGATATTCACAGTAAAGCTCTTATAAATTATGAATAAAATACTGCATTAAACTTGGAAGTTCCTCTTAGAAGATATGAAATCTTAATCAATACTAACTCATCTAATTTATAAAGTATTAGCGGTTAATCGCAGCTTGCCTGATCAGCTGGTTATTTTATGCAGAAGGAAATAAAAACTAGCTTTTCCAAATTTGAATATGGTAATATTATACCATATTCAAATTTGAATGTACCAGGTGCGTCATAAATTCGTACAAAGTTCAAAAATTCGTAATAAAAGAAGGAATGCACGGAAAAATTTTCTGTTTGCGCCAATATGGTCAGAATGACATTGGATTTTTTTTCCATTTAAAAAAGAATGTTTCCAAAAATAACCGATAGAGGGCAGTCACATGTCAGACTGAGATGTTCCATGCAAATCAGGCTATCAATAAAACACTTGGCTGTAAACGGATCCGGCATTCGAGGCCGGCAGTATGCTTTTTTTACCAGATCTGGTGTTGGTGCTTAAATTGATCTACAAGAATGGTGAATCCACAACTGTTAACATTGCGAAAGTTTCGCACGCAGAAAGGACTGAAGGCGCAGAAAGGACTGAAGCCATATTTCATTGAATGGGATACGAAATTTAGTACGACGTTTTGAGGAAACGGGGAGTTTGGAGGATCGTCAACGAAGTGGCAGACCACCCTTGAGAGCGAACCGTGTCCATGGGGTACAAAGTGTCATGAAAGATATGGCAGCCGAGACATCAACGGGGAGCAGCAGTACTCGTGAAGCTGAGATAAGAACGGGGATTACGGAAGCGTCGATTCGACGTATTCTGCACGGAATGTTGGATCTGTATCCGTACAAAATCCAGCGACTTCACCAGTTATTACCGGCAGATACAGGTGTAAGACAAAAGTTTGCTACATGAGCGCTCGCACAAATGGAACGGAACCCATAATGGTTGCTGAACGTCATGTGGACGGATAAAACCCACTTTTCACTGCATGGTGACATCAATACACAAAATAGTCGTATTTGGGCGACGTCAAACCCTCGTGAGTACCAGTGCCAGGTATCTTACGCTTTTGCGTTACCACGTTGTGCCTGCATTGTAGGAAAAACATGCGTTACCTTTTGTCATCTTCATGCAGGATGGTGCCCCGTCCCACATTGCACGTGAGACGTTCCTGTTGATATCTTTCACCGAAGACCAAGTGATAAGTCGCGGTTGTAAGATTCAGTGGCCCTTCAGATCACCAGACTTGACCCCGGCAAATTTTTGGTTGTGGTGATACTTAAAGTCTCGTGTGTACCGGGGCGCCCCAACCACACTGGTGGAACTGAAAAATGCCATTCGACTGACCGTCGCTGCCATCGATGGCGACATGCTACACTCCGCTGTAATGGGCGTAGCGACGCGACTTACTTGCCTATTACTTGTGGTGGTGGTGGTAATGTTGAACATATGTTACTATAAAATAAATGCATAGTGCCATGTTATTGTGATCTTTTTGATTGTCTGTTTCTGTTTGCGTGATTTGAATAAAACGTCTCAGTATGACGTGTGAGCGCCCTCTGTCGGTTATTTTGGAAACTTTTTTACATGGAAAAAACTCCAATGTCTTTCTGACTATATTGCAGCAAACAGAAAATTTTTCCGTGCATTCCTTCTTTTATTACGAATTTTTCAACTTTGCACGCACAAATTTATGACGCACCTTGTATATCTATATATATATTATAGTATAAAGTTTATAGATATTACCTTCTATATAACCCTACGTGCGAAAGAAGCAGAGTAAAATGCTGTTCTATATATGCATTTTTAAACATTATATAGAATATTTTAGAATTTAATTTTGCAGGGTTTCCGTTGTAACTGGAAGACAGATATAATAAAATCTTTCAGTCCCTACTAGACAAACAGCAAATATCGCTACATTTTATACCACATACAAAATGCAGAAGAATATTAAAATAATCTTTTTACTTCCTTGTACGAAGTGAAGGAAGTATTGTAATCTCGAAAAATTCCGGGTATCATATTTCAACAAAAATATCTATTATGACCTCTATCGAATGCAATTTAACGATGTTTTTGTGTGAAATCTGTACGTAAGGACAGAATAAAGGATTCTTTTCCCTCAAACGAATAATAAAACTGATTTAATATGACTCAGAAGAGATTTTTTTCGTGGCGTTTGCACGTACGTAAGTAAGTATATATATATCTCGCATAACTCAAACACGAGTAGCCTCGGAACGTTGAAATTTTGTATATAGGGCTGCTATAGCATGTAGTTGTGCACCTCCCTTTTTGGCTGCAATCGGCAGCACCAAAAGTATATAAATATATATTCATGCATGTACATATATATATCCATTCTGTTACTCGGATCAATGAGTTCAGTTCCTTTAATTCTTATATATTGATAAATTGCGCATTTTTTGCTTTACAAATGAGTGAATTAAGTTGTCCTTATCCTCCGGTTAAGATTCTGATGCCTTTAGTTAATCTGCATGCAATAATTGTAGAATTATCAGCAATTTAAAAGTCGTTTAAGTGCGGCTAAGCCTAATGTTTCTTATAGCAGCCTTATTTTCACATTTGAAACTTAGCATAATAGTGAATTAAGTTTTTCTAAACATTCAGTGGCTTCTTAATAAGTGGAACCAAAAGGAAACTTTTAGTTTTCAGCACTGAAAAATCTGCCTGTTACCTGCTTGCCGAATTGCTTGTTTTTGCGTAGAAACAGTAATTTGAATTATAATGTTTTTGTAAATTCTTTTAGCTACGTTTGGTGTTTTATGTTTTTCTATATCTTTAAATTTTAATATAGATATTTTGAGGTTTTATTTATTTTATCCTTGTCGCGAAGTGAGAACTGGACTAACTGAATGAGAATTATATCTCTAATGAAATTCGAGGAAATACGTTTAAATGAAATGCACGAAAAATGCGTATAATTTAATATTCTGTACAGGGAAGGTCATGTGGTGTATGCATCAGATTTTTTAGCCCAATGGGGCGATTTGCGCTGAAGGACTATTAACTTCGTTTTGGCATTTTACATTGGTTCACTATAAATGCCGGTTCACTTTTCAAATTGTTACCACCAAATATTAGAGCCCTGTATTATATTTAAAGAAATTAAATAATAAGTAATAATAAATAATAAATAATAATAATTTTAAATAAATTAAATAATTAATCTGCATAAATGTATGTACGTTTCTCGCATTGTGATAAAACAACGGTACCTAGAGCCATCCAATTTTGAACAATGTACATTTTCACTCGAATATGAGAATCTGGAAGCCCAAATTTGGAATTTGTTTTATTATCTATTTCATACTTTGTAAAACTTTGACGAATTTTTGATTAACAAACTCAAGATTTCAAAGCGAGCAATCGCTATGCTGTACTGAAAAAAATATTATCTCCAGGAGGTGAGACTGTATCAAAAATACTAAAGATACGATCATTTTAAAATTATTTTGCGAACTGAATTTTGTGGTTTAAGAACATATATAATAAATAAAGGTAATCCACAAAACGTTAGAAAAAATTCCCCTTTGAGCATACTGCAAAATCTGAAAGCTTTCAGATTTTTTTAAATTTTTTTATTTAGTCTTCATGTAACATGACAGGAACGACTTATGTTACAGATGAAACTTCTACCACTTGTGAAGATTTAAATTAACTAAATATGCAATTAAATTCAAACGTTAATAACTTAATCTAACATTATACAATAAATAGAACAAGATGGCTCAAGTACTTGTGGCTTAACTAAAACATCGCTAGAGAGAATGCTTAATCCGAAATATAAGTTCTAAACAGAACTGGCCGAAATATTCTAACAATACGGGGTTGCCAAAAGCTCTAATCTACAGATTTAAAACACTCGGCTTAAATATATAGAAAGCTAATTTAATCATAATAACTGGTAAACTAACATGTGATAACATACAAGTTTTAGACAATAATATTAATTTGTTACATTTCATCTTTGCATTCTAAAAGTAGTAATAACTTTCCTAATTGAGCCATTTCTAGATTAACCTATGTCACATGACTAGCGTAACGGTGATGACGTGAGTAATTCGGAATCTGAACTCAAAATTTCGAGAACTGAAACCATTCTAGCCTAAACCAAAACCTTCCTCTTAATTATCGACCATACTGGATAATTATTTACTTGTATTTCTAGTTTTCATGCTGTTTAGACACTGGAGTGCTACTTTTCTTCCTATTGCAATAATATTCCAAAATGTAAATGTTCTTGAATACGCACAATTAGAGTGGATTACGGTCACAAATGTCAATTTAAATAAAATGGAATTTAATCAGCCAGGACTGCCAAGTTTCTTAGTTGTTACGAATTCAACATTTTAGCATTCTACGCAAGAGTTATTTTTCAGTGTGGATTTACTTTCTACGCCACGGTTAAAATGGTGTCAGTTCTCGAAATTTTGAGTTCAGGTTCCAAACTAGTCATTTCATCAGCTCTGTGGCATACAATCCTGAAATAACGTTGTCAGAAAAGTTATTACTACTTTTAGAATACAGGAAAGAAACACCCAAATTAAAAACGAGGAATTAAGAAGCAAATACTAAATTAAATTATATAGCTGATTTACGCATATTTTTATTATTCTTAACTTAATAAAAACTATATGCTTTTTAAGCTACTTGTTAACATTTTGGTAGTCGGTTAAACAGTTAAGCGAAATTAGTTAAGTAGTTTGTAGAGACATCAGGTTATTTCAAAGCAGGAGAGAGATGAAAAAAGAGCAATGCCCTCGCCGGGACTTAAACCACGAAACTCTCGAATACGCGCCGAGCGTGCTGACCTCTACACCACGAAGGCATGCTAAGAAGGCGAGAGAAATACCTTATATACTCCCCCTTTTAAAAGGGCGACTGGGGATTAGGAGACCCAATTGTCAAATCCTGGTGGTGAAGAATCATCATCCACCACCCTTTAAGTTCCGGTGCCACTGTAGAGACATTAGGTTATTTCGAAGCAGGAGGGAGATGAAAAACGTGTAATTCCCTCTCCGGGACTCGAACCACGGACCTCTCGAATACGCGCCGAGGCGTGCTGACCGCTACACCGCGAAGGCTTGCTAAGAAGGCGGGAGAAATACCTTATAAGTTACATTAATAGAAGAAGTTAATATTTAATTACGATGTAATATCTTCATTACATAAATAAAACTTACTTATGCACGTAAGAACTCCATTACAAAATTAATGCATACTTATTACGAAATTAATGCGCATATAATTACTTAATGGTATAAATAATATGCCATTTATTCCAAAGCTATATAAAATTGCCTACTTTTTAATGGAAAATTACAAAAGTTTACATTTATTCACGGATTAGTTATCATCGATTCATGCGAATTACACACGTGTCTTCAAATTCAATCGAAATAAAACTTCAAACCTCATTACTAGTTATAATTCCATAAAACGTTATAATTCATAATATTTAAAGAGAAAATTTCTAAAGAAACTTTTCGTTTTCCTTAGGACGGGAAATTTGATTGCATTAAATTTGCTCACAGCGCAAAGCTCTCAAATGCTCTCAATTTCCATTCAATGTTTCATTCAGAAAGATGTGAAATATTTTACACAAGATTCAAAACATGAAGTTGGGAATGAAACAATAGTTCTTCTTTTCTCAGTTGCCTAAACAAATTCAGCTGTGCAGGACTCTGAAGAGAATTTCGATTTTGTAGCTTACTTATCTGACATCAGCGACAGGAATCCTTGCGCCTTTAACATTCTTCTTCTTCTTTTTCTTGACTGTAAATCGAATTTTGCACTTGCATATTCCCTCTCGGAAACTTTCATTGAGTTTTGGGGGCAACATTTATATTTATCTAGTGTACAGTGAACTGAAACGCATTTCGTATCGAGAGCACAGCGTTACTTTAACACACAATGAAACTTTTTCGAGAAATCAGTTTGCCAGAAACTGATTTCTCTGCAGTACATTTCAAACTGCGTATCAAGGGATTGTCGTTCGATTATTTCTTGCTAGATGAACTGGTGGTGGAAAAGGAATACATTGGAATTTTAAAGTCAAAGTTTTTGGATAAAAATTATACATTTCCTTTTTCTCAGATAAGGTTAGTAAAGCTTCCATTTCTATTTGCTGCGTGATATTTACTTTTTTTATAAAAGATGAAAGTGTCGAAATTATGTCTTCAGCAGAAAATTTATATATAATGATTTTTCATTGTATTAGTATTACTTTTTAACGAACTACTGAGTGTTAAGTATAACAGTAATGTTATGTAATAAACTGCATTGTATTACGGTATATTTGATCCACATTTTTAAAATTTTTGTAAAAGGTCTAACATTTCGGGTTATTTAGTATAAATGAAAAATACTCAACTTTTTTAACAGCAGGCATTAGCCGTTTTAGGATTTCGCCACTACTAAGAGAAGCGGGGGTCATTTTATTCTGCAGGCACTTAATACGCGGCCACCGTTACTTCCTGTGAAAGTTCAGACAATTTACACCCATGCTTTCTCCGGGATTCAAGCCCGGAGCCTTCGGCACGGCAGTCAGAGTTACTAACCCACTTTCCAGTCTGGGCGGCAGAAATAATCACCTACATTTTGGAAGTGCTTAGTGACATTATCAAAGCATTAAATAGTCTTCATGGAAATTCAGATATTAGTTTTATTTCAGTAATAATAAGCATGTGTAAATGCTTCTATATTTGCATATTTTAAAAATTTTCTTTGCTTTTGTATGAGCTTTAGATCGAGCACTTTAGACATTAAAACATATTGTATAATTTCGAACGCATTTCAGCCTTCTATAAAATTCGTTGTTTCCAGCTCGGTTGGTCGAGACGAGATAGTAACCACGTGAAAATACATGTAGAAAACAACACAGCAAATTAAAATGTGAAGCGATGTGAAACAAAACTGGATTATGGCAGATCGCCCTAAATATTCCTAATGGAAAGGGTGCCTTCATGGAGTGTGTAAAGGAAACTGGCTCGTGTTCATATTACACAAAAGGAAACCAAGTAAGCTATTATGCAGCTAAGTCGTTCGCGTGGATTTGAACTTGCTTTGAATTATTAGAATTCGGTGGTCTTATCACACTACCACTGGCAAGTCTAAAATTTCAAAAAAATTGAATTTTAGGTTAGAGTAGATTTAAATAAAATTATTGATTAAGAGAGTGGTAGACTTAACCCCCTTTAGCAAAAATGTAAAATCTTTTTCTGTCTATCCTGAATGAAAAAGACTTACGTCGTTCATCCTCGAAATCGATAAATGAAATTTGTCTAAAAATTAACTCAGTCCAAGCTTCACCCACCCCCAAATTTTACGTTACAAGAAGTTCACGTTAGTGAGAGCGTATGTGTGACAGAAGACTATTATAAAAACTTTTTATTATCATGTCAGTTTTTTATATTATGTAAAGAAGAAAGTAGTAATAGAAGATCCTCTCTGGACATACTCTCTCAACGGAGCTAAAAGTCCAATAAAGTTTTGTTTAGACTTCAAACTGTCTTCTCTAGTCAATGGAAACAATTTGAAAAGATAGAAGAGGAATCTTACCGCCCAGGAAAAGACTATCTATGGACCACAACCGCATGAAAAGCTATTTTATGGCTCGAACAGGAAAAAGAAATGAGCGGGTGAGTGCTACCATCCGCTCATTTACAGGATGCTGCAAGGTAAACCTTGGTGTATTTCTAGGGATGGACAGGATTTATTGCTTGTAGATGTAGCTATACAATTACTCTTTCCTAGGTCTCCGTTCACCTAACATCCTGTGAGTTAATACAACATGCTAGCAAGCGATTATCTTGACCACAACAAGGCTTGCACAGTTTAATAACAAAACTTTTAGCAGACATAACTCGTAATTTTACAATTAAAGGGAGGAAATAGAAATTTTAAAAAATTGCTCTTTAAATGTAACAACCAGAAAGTTCACCTGATTGTTAAATTTCAGTAACAAGAGGGCATGCTGAGCGTTATATACAATTGCACGATGTCCTCTTTTAAGATTGATCAAGATTTAAGTATTGATAGCTCCCAAACCTAGCAATCTTAAAACAATAAGATTGATTGCTATCAAAAGCTAGCAATCTTAAAACAGGATTCCTCTATTAATCCTTACCTAACCATTTACAGAAGGGGTTCATTTAACACTTAACCCAATATTTTATTTTGGATTCCTAAACCCCTCCTTTGCAAAATCAACTATTTGAACCTTCGCGCGAACAATTATCGGCAATGGGAAAATTATTTATGAAATTTCGCAAGTTAACTTACTCATATATTTAGACGTCTTTCGTGTGCTTGATATTTCTGTAAACTTCGGGTCTGTGAGCATATTTATGTGGTTGAATTCGACTTGAGATTCGGTGACTTGATATTGTTTGCTATTACTTGGTACGAAGCAAATTTGGCGACTATATTGTCCTTTTATACTGTAGAGACATTCGTTATTTCGAAGCAGGAAGACGTGAGAAACGAGCAATACCCTCGCCGGGACTCGAACCACGGATCTCTTGAATCGCGCCGAGCGTGCTGCCCACTACACCACGAAGGCATGCTAAGAAGGTGGGAGAAATATTTTTTAAAAGGCGATTGGGGATTAGGGATGGATCCTATCGCCAAATCCTGGTGGTGGAGAAACATCATCCACCACCCTCTTTTAGTTTGGGCGCCACTGTAGAGACATTAGGTTATTTCGAAGCAGGAGACATGAAAAATGTGCAATGCACTCGCCGGGACTCTAACCAGACCTCTCGAATACGCGACGAGTGTGCTAAACACTACAACACGAAGGCATGCTAAGAAAGCGGGAAAAATAACTTATAATATTTTAATGAAAGGCATCAACAAAATGCATCACAGTAATAATACTGCAACAACGCGACGGTGCAGTAACTGTTACGTAACATAAAAACAGAATATTCTCTTTCGGCGCAACAGCTTCCTCTTATGATGAAAAGCTGCAACATATTCCTCCTGCACTTTGTTAAGAGAACACAGATTTACATATCAGTAATGAATATTCAAATAAATATAAATCAATATAATGTAGATCACTATAAATACAAATCAGTACTGAAAATTACATTGCAAATTAATAATATACGGCATAAACAAATATTGCGCATAATCTTTAAATTTCAAAAGGATAGATTAATTGGATTGGCCTCAATAAAGTTCTTGAGCAGCACGTATCAAACATAAACGCAAGTACCCTTCACTACTTGAGTAATTCCAAGAGATCCCATAATAAGTTTGATTTCATCAACCCCTCCAGTAATACAACCTCACCCTTTCTAATATTCCTTTCAGGAGATGAATTCAGAAAACTGGGCGCAGAGCGCAGTTCTAGGAGATAATTCTCCTTCCACTTTCTCCAGAACTGTTTCAAAAGGTTAGTCTGATATAGTTTTTCCGGTTAGATGGTTCATTCCTGAAAAAGTCAGCGAACTGTACAGGATCAGAAATGTTGTCCTGCCATGAAAGCAAGAAACAGGCAGTTATGAGAGCCTGCGACTCTTTTACTTCATTGTGGACATATGAAAGAGGTCCGTAATTCAGAAGTAACTCAGTTTCTGACAGAATAGTCATCATTTCCGTAAAGTCAAGAAAAATCCTTACAAGCATTTTTCTTTGACGCATTTCATGAGCCTTTCGTTAATACCCACACAACCCAGGAGCGTGAGGCTTAATATATGGCTCAGTAATGCCGTTTATTGATATGAAATCTTTTAATTTTAAATCTATCGTAATTCTTGAAAATTCTTTCAGAAATTCGTTAATGGTTCTGAAGCTCCTAGCGTTGTCAGAAATGATAAATTTACAATTTCTTGTCCTACCAAAAAGCTCAAAAAACAAAACATTTTGTTGACATATTTGTGACTAATTCAACGTCCTGAGCTCTAGTCAGGCTGCATGTAAACAATGTTACATAAGCCTTTTGAGGCGTATCTCTTTTTGATTTTATTAAAACTGAGCTAGTAAAATCAGTAGCAGTTACAGTGACAGTACAGTACAGTAATTCTATTTTGGGGCAACTGGCTGTTATTTACTTAGCTGATTTTAAACTATATTTTTGGAAAATTAATCGTTTCCTTAATACTCTTTTTACAGTTTGTCTAGCCCACGGAATCTATAATCTAGACCTAACTGTGGTGAGCATAAATGACCCTTTGCCACGAAAACTTTTATTTATGTTTTCGAATAATAATTAACTGTGTACGTTCAGACTACTGAACCTCAGCCTTCGTAAATCCTCATTCTAATATTCTTCCTTTTATGCGCAACATCCCATTACTGTTGGTAAATGGAGCTAAAGTCAAAAGTGGAGATTTCTTTAGAAATCGACTTACCATGTTTGATGTTCTGTAGCATTAAGTTAAATCCAATGTTTGCTCATGTTATAAGGTATTTCTCCCGTCTTTTTCGCATGCCTTCGTGATGTAGTGGTCAGCACGCTCGGCACGTTTTCGAGAGGTCCGTGGTCCGAGTCCCGGAGAGGGCATTGCTCACTTTTCATCTCTCCTCCTTCCAAAAATCCTCATGTCTCTACAATCGTTTATCCAATCTACATCCGCACTTTGAAGTTCTTCTGTTGTGAGAGGACCTGCAAATATTTTCATTTATTGAAGTTTAGCAAACCGTTTAACAAATGCAGTTATTCTTAGTACTTTTAACAAACAACTATATTTCCTTAAACCTAATATTAATTTCAAATTTTCTGCCAAACATTTTCTGTTGTTATTTCAAATTTGTTTTTAGCTTAAAGTATTTGTCTTTAGGTTTTAAGGTGTTCTTTTTAGTAGCCCAGAATTTAAATGGTTGGCATAACACGGTGGAGCGTGCCACCAAACCACTCTTCAGGGCAAGATGTCTGGAGAATTATCTTTTCCGGAGCAATACGCCCAATTATGGGTATTTGACAAAGAATGAATTTCTTCTATTCTATTTTTAACAATAGTTTTATATCTACTGGACTATCCCTTAATCCCAAACAATGTAATCGTCGAATCTGACCAAAAATAATTAGATGTATTAAGTTTAGGACATCTAATTTCTTGACGGGCTAATATTGAGGATAATAAAGCTCCCATTATTTCGAGTCTTCCAATGTAAGACCTTTTAGAGAAGTTACACGACTTTTAGAAAGAAGAAAACTAATATTTATACCCCCATCTGCTGATAAGCTCTCCAATAAAAAGACATGAATTTGAAAAATAATATCTAGGAATTAGGATCTCTTTTAAGTAAGTGTTCAACTTCACTGAATCGCAACTGCCAGTGAGGATGGAAGCTTGTCGTCCCAATTTAGATCACGACTCCACAGTTCTTGGAGAATGCATTTCATAATTATCATGAAAGGTCCCACAAATTCGACAGCATCATAAATAAGACCAACGACTCGAAGAATAAATCTTTTAGAAGCAATTCCGTTTTCGAGAAAATTTAACAGTTCTTTTACGTTGAAAGAAGTGTTGTCTGCAACTGGATCCCAAAACAGACCAAAATTATGGATGGTAAATCAAGTCCTGTATTCGAGATCCTTTCCTCATCGAAATTAAACTCAACATCTATCCACAGCTCTCGAAGTTTAATGGAACTGACTTTCTATTTTTATAATGTCATGTTATCTCTTTTAAGAATTTTTACATCTGTAATCTTCAAAGCTGCTTGCAAGTCTTCTTCGCCTCCAATAAAATCGTCTACATTAAACCAATAATTTGCAAGCATCGGTAAATTCTTTGTTACATTTATCAAAACGATATTTCAGAGTTGTAGCTATAATAAATATGAACTTGGTTTTAGTCCAAATAAAACTCTATTAAATTCCTTTTTTTGATGTGAATTAGAACCGGTATCATCGGTCCAGAAGAATCTGGTAAAATTTGTCACTAAGATCCGTCAAAAGTTGTAGATATGCTTGTTTTATATCGGCTGTGAAGGCAATTGTATTCTGCCCAAACTTTAAAATCATTTAAAATAGATTCGGACATAAATTTAGTGCTTTAAATAAATAGTCATTAATAGTAAGTTGCCTTCCTTCACAAGAAAATTCGTCGAATACAATTCTAAGTCGATTTACAGATATGTCCTCACGAATGACCGCATGGTAAGGTAAGTAGAATGACTATTCATAACATGAAACTCACCATCGAACAACGAGCCTCAAATGATACCTTCCTTACTCTACTCATCAATAATTCTTTTATAACCTTCAAGAAAAGATGCATCATTTCTAAATCTCCTAAGCAAACCTTCAAAACTTTTCCAAGCCACTATTATTTGCTAACTTCTCCTTCATACCTGGCTTTTACAGCAATGTTTTACAACAGCTTCCATCTACGAACGCAACAGATTCATTTAATTCCTCAAGTATTTCCTGTTCCATCAAATTCAAACACTCTGTTTCTTCGTTTGTAATACCTAAATTTTCCAGTTCCCAGAAACGACTGTATTCAGATGACACAGAAGTTTCATCACCTAAAACGAAGTTTACAAAAGTAGTTTTACTCAGATCACTTTAACCAGCCCTGCAGAGACCATCCATGTTCAGTGTTTGGAGCTGCTAATGACGTATTTAACCCTTTAAAACCTTTTGCCAAATTCCAATAAAAATCTGACCATACTAAAAAGGAAATAACATTATCACCGGAAACTTTAGTATAAATACACGTTAAAGTGAGTCCCTTGGCACTCATTTCAGCGCTCGGCAAATTCATTGTAACCCTCGAAATTTCATTTGTTTCCAATGCTTATATCACCACTTCACTTCTATCTAAAATATTTCGCAATCTCACCTGCACTCTGCGAAACGTTTGCAGCCAAGGATCCTTCGCTCCAAACGAATAAATCTTTAATGTTTCTGTCACTAGAAATTTTAATTCTAACCTTACAGATACATTTGTTTTAATAAGAGCTTTTTTCACTCCTGTTACAAAACACTGCAATAACTACATCTGATGATTTATGACCAACAATTTCTGTCTTAACACACTGGAAGAAAAATCACGTTCCCATCATTTACAACTGAATTCGAAATTATAAGCTGAATTTCTATTTCCTTAGGTTTATCTTCTTCTAGATTCGAAATAGATTTACGTTTTCTTAAATTTTTAAATTTAAAACAAATATTCGCTTTGCATTTTTTTCACAAAACAATTTTTGTTACAATTCAGCAAACAACTTTTTCCCTTACCTTTTTTTTTGGCTGTACAATCATATTTTCACATTCAACCTTGCAGTGACCTTGACACAAAATAAATGAACTTGCAAAGTTTTTGCCATCAGCTCCGTTCCTGACGTGTGCTGATTGCTACGCATCGGAGGAAAATTTCGTTTCTGGTTTTGAAAATTATTTTGTTTCTGTTGTTCGCATAAAAATTAGTACATGAAGATAAATTATTAGAACGAACAAGAAATTTTTCTCTTTCACTAAACGCATTGTGCAAATATTTTAGCAGTTCATGTAAATCATAACAATTGCTTAAATTTGACATTCACTTTTTCTAAACATCTAATTTGAGTTTGGGCTCCGAAAGGAAGTTTTCCGAAAAGTCTAAATGTTAGAAGAGTTTTTAACAGGAGTCAGATTTAATAATTTGACAAGTATGCATTTATTGCAATCTCTTTGTCCAAATGTTTTAAAAAATAATTTAACGACCTGTTTATGGCTTTTTAGAGTTATTGAGAATCCTTAAATGTTATCAAAAGCTCTAAAACCTAACAACGATTTTAAACAACAAAACTTGCCAACGTCAGTTAAATTAGAATTATTGTGTACAGAATTTTCGAACTGATTCCAGCGTCTAAATATTCTGAAGGCTCTCCATAGAATCGAGGAAGCGAAAGTTCAGGGAGTTTATTTCTGTTTTCTAAATGCACGTTATAGTCTACATACATATTTTCTAAGTTTATTGTTTGTTCCACTGAGTGATATAAAACTTTTCGAATTGATTTAATTTTGTTTTACAATTTCACTTCGAATGATATTAATTTTTCATTACATTCATCTACCGTGTTAATTTTATCCTTAATTTCGTTTTCTTTCTTCAACAATACAATAAAAATTCAAGAATAAAACTTCTCTTTCGTCACAAACAGAGACTGCCACACAGTAATAATTATAAAATTATTTATTAAAAAACGGCATAGCTTGCATCGAAGTTCAGTATACCTAGGTTCACATCTCAAACTCCTCTCACTTCCTCATAAACAAAAACAGAAGAAGCGCCCTCTATCGGCATTACAGTTAATGTTATGGGGAATTTATCAACACTCCCCACCTGATAATTTTTACAAAATTATCACTATATCAGCATACAAAAAAAATAACAAATGTAAGAAAACTACTTACATATCAATATCAGATACATTACCTGAGGTAAACATAAGCAGCAAAAAAAAGAAAGCTATAAAATCAACAAACAATTAATAGCATAAAATTCAAAAGTTACTCAAAAGGTAAATATTAACTTGAATTATAAACAGTAAATTATTAGAATTAACTCAAGTAATTAACTAAAATTATTTAGATAAACACAGACTATAAATATTAAATAAAAGTTGATAGTTCAGTTCATTTTCAGTCTGATAGTTCAAGAGGGTATATTAACTGCACAGGTCTCTTAAAGTCCCCTCTTTTAGTTTTCACCATACATGATCTAACAAGACCATCACGTCCTTTAAACACTTGAATTATTCGACCTAAATCCCACAAGAACTTAGATTTTGTTGTTCCCTCAAGTAAAACTATATCACCAACGTTAAGATTCTTCTTACTTTCAGGAGTATCGAAGAAATGAGCATTTCGTAAATTGAGAAGGTATTGATTTTTCCATTT
>KK120094.1:827743-887306 GCA_000611955.2 Stegodyphus mimosarum | reverse complement strand
TGTAATCTGATCCTATAAGGATTTGAACATCCAAATATTTATTTCCGTAGCATGAGTCAGCTAGCTCCAAATGACGATTAGTCATAAATTCTGATATTTGTTTATTCGGAGGGGAAATTATGGCGCCAGAGATGCATGGTATGACAAGTGTTTCGATTTTGAATGTGTGGGCGTTATTCCTCGCTTTAATTTCGAATTCTACAACTGAATACTTTTTCTGTGTTGCTTGTTGTATTCCAAAGTAATAAACAGAAAGTAGCTCATAGCGAATAGGTTTTAGTTTAAGAATATTCGCTAAATTTTCATTTACGAAAGATTTTTGGGATCCATTATCCAAAAGAATCCTGGCAATTTTAGAGTTAAACTCTGATTTCGCAATAACTGTGCATGTTTGTAAATAAACATTTTTTGAACATGTCATGCTAGCATTACTCTGCGAAACTGAACTGACAATTTCAGAATTGGAATTATTTGACATTTGAATATTCTCAGCATTACAATTTAAGTTCAGTGATTCTTTACATTTATCTTCAGGCTTATTCGTTTGATTAATTTTTGCAGAATTATTATTTCGGTTATTACCCAAACAAATGGAACTATGATGACTTCCACTTTTACATTTGAAACAAGAAAGTTTGTTAGAATAACAGTTTTTACTAATATGATACATTCTGAAACATTTAAAACAGCGTTTAGTATTCTTTAAAATTTCTAATTTATTTTGTGGTGACATTTTACATTTAAACGAATCGTGTGGCGCAGAACAGAATATGCATATAGTGTGTGCGGTACTAAATGACATCGCCGAAGGTGTGTTCTGAATCTTCACGAAAGTGTTTCGGTTTTGTAACTTTGCATTTGTATCACTAATTCTTCCTGATGGGGTTTGGAATTTTGTTTCGTATTCATTTGAATGCTTGTTCTTTATTAGAAATAATGTTCTTTCCCTACTTTCAACTTCCGTTTTTAGAATATTAATTATTCTCGAAACCTTCCAATCTTCATCTGATTCGTATTTTTTAGTAATATCTAGAACAATATCTTCCGGTAGTAATTTAATCAGTATATTACACAATAGAGATCCATAAGTTTCTGAATTTACCCCTAATGCTTCTAAATTACGAACTTCTGTTTGACAAGTATCTAACAGTTCTCTAAGCAAAGAGACATATGATGATTTCCTAACAGGTGTTAGATTCAGCAACTTAGTTAAATGAGAATTAATAACTAAAGTTCTTTTCCCAAATCTTTCCTTTAAAGTTACTATAGCTGCGTCATAATTGTTGTTTGTCAGCGTAATACCTTTAATTGCATTCGCGGCTATTCCAGTTAAGTATGAATGTAAATAATTAAATTTATCAACGTTAGATAAATCTTCATTTTTGTGTATCAAAGATTCGAACTGGTCCCAGAATCTTTGCCAATCGGCAGGATCACCATCAAATCTTCTTACTGATAATGAAGGTAATTTAACAAATTGTTTTTCTAATTTTAACAAACTAACAGGTTGTTGATGTGTTCTTTGTATAACTGGTTTGCATTTATTAATAGCAACTTTCAACTTACATGTACAATTAATCAATTTTTCATGATACTCATCACATTTAATAATTTCGGTTTCAATTTCTTTAACATCTGTAATTTGACTTTGGATTTCAGAATCAATTTCTTTTAGTTGTTTAGACTTCAAATTTAGTTGTTCTGAAAGTTCTTCCAACTCTTCTTCTTCTATTTCATTTTCTAATATTTTACTTTCGATTTTAGAAATTAATCTTGTTGTAAGAGATCTTAATGCAGTTCGTTTAGCCTTTGCTATTTCCATTTTGAAATCAATTTCTATTATTTCAAATTAACTTGATATTCTTTAACTAAGTTTCTCTTTCGATTTTAGAACGTTAAGAAGAGGAGTTAGAAGTAATTTGCAATATAAGATTCATATTTAACAATAAAGAATAGTAAAGCTTACCTTGTTGCAGATTAAGATTTAATAATCTTACCCAAATTCACATCCAATTGTAGAGTATCCAATTCATTGAATCAGGAGAAAACTTTCATTTTTCAGAACGAACACAATCGGCATACACTATATGAAATCGAAACACATTCGAAGAACATCAAATTATATTGCATTTTGAAACAAACGACAAGCTTCCCGGCGTAGATCACCATACAATAAAAATTCAAGAATAAAACTTCTCTTTCGTCACAAACAGAGATTGCCACACAGTAATAATTATAAAATTATTTATTAAAAAACGGCATAGCTTGCATCGAAGGTTCAATATACCTAGGTTCACATCTCAAACTCCTCTCACTTCCTCATAAACAAAAACAGAAGAAGCGCTCTCTATCGGCATTACAGTTAATGTTATGGGGAATTTATCAACAAACAACTCATCAACACCATTATCTAGTATAATTTCAGTTTTACCATTTAACTATTCTAAATACGAATCACGTAAATCTTGTGTTGATATCAAATTCATTCAAATATTTATCTATTTTTTCCACTAACTTTAAAGTTTGTTCTCGATATGCGTCACGCTTAGTTCTCAGCTTTAACAATTTAGCCATTTTAACAATTTCTAACAATAAATTTTATCATTCAAATATTTTAACAACAAATACTCATTCTAGAATTTCACGAAAAAAATTGCTATTTTCAACAGCAAATTAAACCTCAAACACTAACAACATATGTAAGGTTTTAGTTAAACTAACAAAATTTTATTTTAATTTAACTTTTTCTATCTCTTCTCATTTCAACTTCCCGTTAGAATAAGCGCGCGTTTCAGCTTTATGCTAATTTGAAGTGGAACCAAGTTATTTAAACGAAAGATAGAAACCTTTCAGTGTGAGAGAACTTTTAGTCTCAGACCACTGTTACTCTATTAGACGTTCGCCTGACCAGCTAGCATTTAAATTCTAAGCCATAGTGCTTTTACGATTTTTTTACGATTTACGATTTACGAGCCATACTTTACTTTTACGATTTACGAGCGATAGTACTTTTAAGTGATTACTTATTGAAGTAATTCTAAGTGCGTCAGTATTAGTTAAACCTTGCAACGCACCATTTAGGTTAGAGGCCAACCTCGCGTTCATAGCTCTGTGAGCAACGGCTACTTAATTTCTGTTTAGCCTTAGTTTCAATTAATTTGATTGTTATTTTCTGTATCCCTCCCTAGTTGGGAAGTGGCTGTACATAACTGTGGTTTAATAAAAGAGGATTTTAAATCCCTTTAAAGTGCAGTTCTTCTACCACTTATTCACAGTATTCTACCACAGAACATAGCTGCATTCAGCTCCCTGTTCAAGATCAGGACTCAGTTACTTTCACGAAGATGTTTGCCAAGAATATGAATCGAACCCTCAGTCCTGACACATATTCTAAGAAACAAAAAAAAAAAAAAAAGAAAACAATTCTTATGTGCAAATAAATTCTAACGTTCTAAATATGTTCAAAACAACCAGTAAATGCCAATACGAGGGGGAAGTATCAGATTTAACCAAAACAAGATCCACAACTTCAATAATTATTAAATATTCTATTCAAACACATTTCCCGCGAAACAATTTACTCTCTTTATGATATTCTCGAAGACTCCAACACGTATGGTCGAATTTCAAAAGAGAACTTGGGTTCGGCAATTTGTCATCTGTGGTTATTAATGGTGATCTTCATTTGGTAAGAACATATTTGGCGATTACACAGTTGTTTTATATTTTAATAAAAGACATTCAGCAAAATACGTCACAGCAATACAATAACTAAACAAAAACTGTTACCTAGCATAAAAAAATATTCTCTTTTGGCGTAACACCACTCTTTTATGATGAAACGTTGCAACAGTTTGTGACGTGAAATAAACGGGAAACAAAACAATGGTTAAATTAAACATAATTGTTGGTAGAATTTAATATGGTTGTCATATAACAAACTGCACGAAAAAGGTCCCTGCACAAAATCGCCCATGGTTTGTGCTTCTTTCCCTTCAAAGCAAGAGCTAGACGTTTGGAATGGTGTAGCGAGCATCATATCGCTAGTCCTACGAACTGAAATCGATTAACTTCAGGAAGTGTCTAGGGGTTAAAGTCAAAGATAGTGTCAAAGAATGGCACAGACTTCAGTGTCATTCATAGCGCTTGGCCTAAATGCTTAAGCATATAGAAAAGACATTTTGATCTCGCAAGTGAGACATTTTGGAGAAATTCTGAATTTTTCTTATTGAACGGAAGTGCGTAACATCGTCGAACGATCTCGGTTCTGAATATTTGAAAACTGAAAGCTTTCAAAGAATGGACAGATCTGATCACTCCTAAGAGTTGATTGAATTTTTCAAATATGTTTTCACAAGCAGGCTGTGTTATTTATCCTTCTCTTCTGACGCTGCAGAAGTTAACACATGCACTTACGGAACAGTAGAAATATTTGCAGCAAAATCTCTATAAAACTCTTATTTATCAACGGCCGTTTCCCGTCCTGAATTTCGCAAGGAATAACAACACCTCACATTGTTGCGCTTCATCTGCTTTTTTCCTGTTTATCACTTTGTGTGCTTATGCTCGTAAGATCATTCCGAAACTGCATAATATTAATTTTTTTCATTTTACAACTTGTAGAAATATTAGGTACTTTTTTCAAGCAGGAGATGTGAAAAATGAGCAATTCTCTCACCGAAAATCGAACCTCAGACCTCTCGAATACGAGCCGAGCGTGCGTGCTGACCATTACACCACGAAGGCATGCCAAGAAGGCGAGAGAAATACCTTATATACTCCCCCTTTTAAAGGGCGACTTGGAATTGGGGAACGCAATCGCCAAATCGAGGTGGTGGAGCATCATCATCCACAACCTATTTTAGTTCGGGCGCCACTGTAGAGACATTTTTTTAAAGCAGGAGATGTGAAAAATGAGAAATGCCCTGGACAAGACTCGAACCTCGGACCTCTCGAATTCGTAAATATTCTCTCGAACACGCGCCGAGCGTGCTGACCATTACACCACGAAGGCATGCTAAAAAGGCGAGAGAACTGTCTTATAAACTTACGAATATATAAAATACTGTTACGAATTTAGTACATGTATGGATAATTTGGGTGAAATTTTATTGAAATTGCTGCACTTTTCTGTATAAAGTAACATGAAAAGCTGGAGAGAAACGATGATCTGCCGGAAAAATAAGAATAAAGACAGTCTATTTAACACTGAGTAAATGGCTATCTCATTAATTTGGCGAGATACCGCCAAGCTGGCAGCGATTTTTACGACTAATTTTTGCCACCAAATTTAGCTAGAAATCGCCAAAAGTCGGCAAACTTGACAACCATTTGATTATGTTTTGTTCCGATCCCTGTATAACTGTAAGAGATATTGTAAATGAATAACTGCAATTGATTCTTATGTTAACTGTAACCGTATTCGGCCCTCATATGCTTTCCAGTAATTTCGAGAAGCAGAACGTACTAGAGGTTTCTCGACGGTCGGGGAAAACTATATAAGACCGGAGAGAGTATCCGTTTATGAGTTGTTGTTGTTGCTATTTCAGAGTGGACTACGAAGTATTGAGATATCTCCGCGTTAGCTTCGCCTTTTAGATGCGCTTTCCATTGCATTGTGTCTAACATTCTCAGTAGTTTGAAATTTAATTACTGATTGTAATCTGTGATACTGTGAAGAACTGTGCAAGTATTTCTGTGGAAAGTTCCAGAACTCTGAAGTGTTTCTTTTGATAAAATAAATTTTATCACGCTATCATCGATCCTGTGCTATTCAGTCTATTACGAACCAGTACGCACGCAGCAATATTAAACAAATTTCGTATGTTTTGGGGGAAAGCAAGTGGAAGTACACCGTTTTCACCTAGAACTTTTCACTCCAATTTTACTTTACAAAAACAGAGACATTAAATTAAAAAAAACCGCATTTAAATATGCGGATAGAGATTTGAGCTGCGTATTTCGAAATATTCCTTGTTCCTGTTCTCTTCAAGTTAAATTCTAAATACTAAAAATCTAAATTTTTGTCTTCTACCCCGGGTTCGATTTTAAGTTGCAGTTTTGTTATTTTAAATTGATGTAACCACATACTGAAGCATTTTAAAAAAAGCTGAAAACGTGGTAACTAAACTATGCATATTACTTCCAAACATGAACAACACACTGCGCTGTCAAAAACTATTTAAAGAATAAATTAACAACCAACGTTGAAACGAGGACCAGAATACAAATGTAAATTTATTTTGAGTGCAATTAAGTGTGACTCGGACAGCAGGACAGAACTTTGCGGAAAAGTAAACGTGCACGCAAAACTTACGGGGAGAGGAGTAATTATGCAAAGCAATACAGCGAGTGCTGCAGAATTAATGAAGCTCGACTAAGAATTAATGAAGTTGTACTTTAAAAGGAACTGACAGATGATCAATCATACGAAAAACTGATGGATGTATTAAAATTTCCTAAATGTGACTGAGCGAGTAGTTAATAATTAATGACATAAGCTAACGAAATATATGTATTATTTAACCTCATATATGCAGTAAGTTTTATATCATAAAATATTTCTTCAGAACTACTAGATTTAAGTTTCCCGTTAAAGTTATGCTTAAAATTCCTTACAATAAAAATCACAACTGCCCGCTCAACAGTTATTCACTTTATGCAACTTAATTTAGTTTTAAAAAATTCTTTAGTTTTTAGGATTAATGTATGGATTATAAAATACTTTTTTCATTTATTTAGATGCTTGTACTTAATTTACATGTGCTTTCTGGATGTGAACGATATTGCAAATGAGTTCGCAGCAACAATTAATCTTTTATTTGTTCACAATTGAATTTTCGTAACTTAAAATTTAAATTAGCTCTATATGAATGAGATAATGTTTTTGTATTTGTTATGTATATATGTTACTGTGAAAGACCGAAATCTGGAGAATGTCGACTTTCACCGGTGAATATCAACATTCACATAGTCGCTTGATGTATGTTCGAAATATTTTCCAAATACTCTTATTTCTGACTTGCACCAGTTAATGTCAACATTCACCACGTACTAATGGTGAATGTTGAATATATGAGAATATTATATTTTCTTCTCCGTAATTCAGTCGCGAAAAAACACACAATACATTCAAAATGAGAAAGGAAAATTAATAGAAGTTAAAAAACTTAATTATACAGTACGCTCTAAATGAGAAAATAAAATAATAGTAATAAAAAACTTACTAAATTATGTGATTCAAGTCTGATTAATTGCAACAACTTAAACTATTATGAGACTTTGAATTGCCCAAGAGGCTCTCGCTTTTACAAGTGCATTTATGGGAAACAGCCAGTCGCCTCTCTTTTCGACCTACACCAGAGCATATCTGTGATTGTCCTCATACACCGGTGAGGGTCCGAATGTACAAAAATGTAATGCAATATTCGATCTTTCACCGACGTATTTGGCGAATGTTGGCATTCTCCAATTTCGGTCTTTCACGGTAACATATACATATATTTATATATTTTTGGTGTGGCCGATTGCAACCAAAACGGAAGGTGCACACCTGCACGTTATAGCAGTCCTATATACAAAATTTCAACGTTCTAAGGCTATTCGTTCTTGAATTATGCGAGATACATACATACATACGTACAGACGCCATAAAAATATCTCTTCTAAATCCATATTAAATCTGTTTCATAATTCGTTTGGGGAAAAACAGTCTTTTATTCTGTCTTTACGTACAGATGTCAGGCAAAAGCATCGTTAAGCTGCATTCGATAGCGGTCAAAACGGATATTTTCGTTGAAATATGATACCCGGAATTTTTTGTGATTGCAATACTTCCTTTACTTCGTATAAGGAAATAAAAATTTGGAGCAGTTAAATCCTGGAAATTCTCTGTCCAACACAAATCAGCATTTCTTAAAATTAATCGTTCTCCTTCCTCTCTTTGGGGGCACCTTAGTCTGTCTCGCTGTATGAACAGTTCCTCGATCTTGCTGCCTCCAGTTCTCCGGTGTACGCTGAATAGCTGAACGGGGCAAACTTCAAATTTCACGGTATCGTATCTCAGTCAATTTTACTGCACTGCACTGTTTGCTGCTGGAAACTATGAAGTAGATGGGTTATCGCCGATTTAGAGAGCGGTTTCTTGTGATATATGTGATTCTATATTTGAGTACAATGGACCGCCATTTTACAAAATAAAATTCTATGATTTTTTATTCTTCTTTGTGCTTTACTAAATTTCTCCATAACAAATCTCCAAGGGCTGAAGTTTTAATATCTGAACAGAGAATAAATAAACCTTATTAAAGAAGGTCGTTATGATTTTTTCTTATTGTAGCGCGACTTTTAGGCTAACCTTTATTTGAGCCTGTGGTAATGTAATGAAGAAACCGACTAATGATGAATAATTGAACCTACATAATGTTCATATGAATGTGGTTTAGGGGAAATTATCTCTTCTATTTCTGATTAAAATTTAAGAAATATTACGATTATCATCGGAGGATAGACAAATATCGAAATAAGTTGCGTATACCAGTATTTAATTGAATATGTAATGGATCACAGAAATTCTCCTTTTACTTTATTTTAAAAAATAAAGATAATGAATGATAATAATAATAAGGGAGGTTAATCATTCTTTTCTCCTCCTTGAAGAAGAATCAAAATTTATAGGCACGCTTTCAGCAAGATCTCGATTCTTTCCTACGCGAACCAGAATGCATATCTGTATTCCTGGCATGCTTCCAACAGAAGATGTCCGTTAACTGTAAAACAGCTACAACTCGGTTTTCTGGAACCAGAGTAAATTCGCTTGGGAAAGTGAATTGATTCTTTGAATCAGTTCCGGAGCGGATCATACAGCTCTAATGTATTATACAAAGTCTCTGACTGAGTAACTGTGTTTACGCAATGCGTTCAAAAAATGGGTAAAGGCTTTATTTCCGCTAATTCTATTCCTACACATGCATTTCCAACCACAAAGTTTCTCAAAATAAAATGGAAAATTTTGTGCAAACAATTTCACCTCCTTCATGGAAGGACTCTTTAAAGCGAAATCTAGGATTCTTATGTAGGAGCAAAATTTTATATTAAAGAAAAACGGAAAATTTCACAATGATGCGCTCAGAGATATGCACAATTAATATTTTAAGGGCCTGCTAAAAATGCAGCAATGAGACCTGTGTTATCTATTACAGGAACATTCATCAAAACCATAATTTTTGCTCTACAGCTTCTTTTCAAATTTAACAAAATTATCTTGATTACCTGTCGGAAAAGATGTTCAGAAATGAGCTAATCAGTAAATTCGTTTCGAATATCACCGCAAATTTTCAGCACATGCTGAGAAAATTTTACTTTTCGCTTATCATACAATACTGAATATTTTATAGATTGGAGTTTTAGCTTCAGAAAGAAACGTCTAAAGATCTATTTGGTGTTTATAAACGCCCTGACTTCTGTGCTTAAATTGGTTTCATAAATTTCTCTGATTTATTTAGGAAAATTTGTAACAGGAAATATCATCTAGGAGGAAATAAAAGGAACTAGGAAATCTAGGAGGAAATAAAAGGACTTTAAGGAAATAAAAGTCTGCAAACCGTTTGAACAATTTTCTACATTTTAATAATTAAAAGGAATTTGCGTTCAAACGGAAATTTTTTTTAAGTATCACAACTAATAAATTAATCTTCAGGTTGTAAAGTTTATCTTAATTATATTAACAGTTATTTTAAGTTCATGCATCTTTCCCATCTTTCTAGTTTCAGCCTAAAATTTCCCACCAAACGTAATTTCAGAAAATTTGAGTAAAGAGGAGTATTTAAGTCGATGTTTCATTGACTTCGTTAGAGAGAGTCTGAGTTTCTGACTAGCGCGCGTTTGCCTTTTGGCTACGTCTCTCTTAGCTATTGCTCCGCTCGGCCATATTTTAGGCCCTTGTTTGGCTTCGACGACTTAATTAAGATTTAGGGGCCAATTACTTAAAATCTTGATAGCTTCGGCTATATCTTTCAGTTAGATTTAATTAAGCTTAGTTAAGTTTAATTTCCTATTCATTTAAGTTCAAGCCCAAGTGGAGGCTTTGCTGTACGTTCCGACTTAGGAACTGATTGTATTTATTCTGAGAAATAAAGGGTAGTTAACCCTTCTTAAGTCTTACGTATCTGTTAACACACTTAAGCGATTATTCGCTTTTTAGTGTTTGTGGGGTTCCTAGGATTGAAAACTGAATTAAATAAGTAAAACCCCACAAGGTCACCCAATTAGAATTCAAGAACAAACATCATGAATGTCATTAAGTCGCGGTGACGCCTTAAGGTATATCGTGCAAGAAGGTAAGAAATTGGTAGCTTCAGATTAAGCAGTTTTTTTCTTTAATCCTATTAATATATTCATAATTTAGTTGGTGATTTTTTGAATACTTTGATTGAATCTCCTAATTTTCCACGGATTAATAAGCCTTTAAATAAGTTGCTATTTCAAAATTGTAACTGAAACTATACTTTATTTTAAGCAGAAATAGCACCGCTTACCAATATAAAAATTACATGAATTGAAATTCAAAATGCCTGCTAGTGGTCATGCGGATAGAATCGCTAAACATTGTAGTTCGACATGGGTTCAAATCCTGGCGAACGAGGTAGTTACATAGAAGGTTTTATGATTTTCCTCATGTTTAGTGTTAATATGAGCAAGTATCCAAGGGTACTCAGATAATCCAAGGGTGCTCAGTTAATCTAGTCAATCCGAATCCTGTTAAATTTTAGTAACAATAATTTGGTAATCCTAGATTGGTGTTGATTTACAGGACAAAAATATTGTTGCCAAAAATTCGGCGATTGCGCCTGTATGTAAGCTTTCCGGCATAGCGCTCAGGTTGCCATAAAATAGTGTATGGTAGGGTTGCCAGATTGGCGACTTTATCGCCCATTTGGCGACCAAATCGGCGATATCCCAGGGTCCAATCGGGAAGCTTCTAGAATAACTTCCTGCCGAGATATTTCTCGAAACGTGTGGAACCTAAGGAAAAGCTACCTAAACCCCTGCGTTTCTGAGAGCCGGCATTGTGAGAATAGCTGCTTACTGTGAGTGCTAAGCTACGCGAGAGTTTTGTGAACGGAAAGCCATCGAGATAGTGCTTTGCCGTGAAGCTACCTTTACAGTATAGCTTGACAGTGTATTGGTGATTGTTCCACGGTGTTTATTATAAGTTTAGTGTTGCCGTACTACTACCTTTACAGTTACAGCCTGAAGCTGTGTTGCTGATTGTTTCAGCGTATTTATTGTAGATTTTCGACTCTTTTAAAGGTAATTTTGGAACTGTGCTGTAAATAGTGATTCTTGTAAATAAATTGTGCTTTTTATTGTTCTGCATCGTGTTTTCATCGGATACTCTCAAATCCACGAACCCGTATAACGCAACAATATGTATTTTGAAAGATATTCATGTTAATTTCTCTTGTGTAAGACAGCAAACTATTCTATAAAATATTTATCTTCTTGAAGAAGAAAAAGGCATTTCTTTTAATTCTCAAAATGCATTCCCCTCCTTTTTCTTATTTCTTTTTATGTTGAAGTCAATCTAAGGTTGACTTTTATAATTTTTAAACACAACGTTTGTTTATCAAGGATTTATCCACGGTTGCTTTAAATAAAGAAAAAAGTATCTGACGCAGTTTCGAACACCAGATTTCTCTTAAAAAATAGCACATATAATGAAACTGTAATACCGACATTAACAAACTGAGTTCTTTGGTCATTACTGTGCTTTAGAATGAGAAATTAAAATTATTTCTTAGAGAGTGCTATCCCAGATATTCTAGAATGTTACGAATGAGGGAAAAAATTCATTATCGTTAAAACTGCTCAGTGAACTGATCAATAAGCAGTGTCATTATTAACCTAAGCTATGAAGTGCTGGATTATTTTTTAAACTTAAATCTAAGACACATGCTGAAAACAGCAGTAATATTCATACGGTTATTTTGTTTCCGGTAGAACAAATGAAAAGTAAAAATAAAATCATCGAGGCATAAAATACAATTGCGGATATTTTTATGTTTATATTATTTTGTGCCATTTTAATGAGCTAGTTATGTTTTTTGTATTCCAGGCTGTTAATCTTTCTCTAGCTAGGATTTATGTTTGTATAATATAGTATTACATTCGTTGCCTACCAATTCCCTTGCAAAGAAGATTTATTGAAAAATACTGCAAGGATGTATTTTGGTGAAGTATTAAAACATTATTTCAAAAATTCAGAAACAATTAGACTCGAAATAAAAAGTAAGTATTAAAAAGCGTGATTTTCGTTGCTTCAAATAATGTAAATAAATAAAGATATTAAAATAAGCTAGAATTTAATTCCAATTCTCCACTTCATGAATAAAATGTAAAAGGAAACTTTTATATCTGAACAAAATAAAAACAAAAAAAGACTTCCAACTTATAAATTTTAGTGAAAAATAGATAAAGACATGACACGCGTTTTGAGCATGAAAGATTTCCGCCTAAAACAAAACTCGAGTTCAATAATTACGCAAGAAAGATTTTCTCTGTTTAGGTCTAAAAAATCCTTCATTAAAAGCTCTATAACGTTCAAAATAGATATTGTTGCGTTATACGGGTTCGTGGATTTCAGAGTATCCGATGAAAACACGATGCAGAACAATAAAAAGCACAATTTATTTACAAGAATCACTATTTACAGCACAGTTCCAAAATTACCTTTGAAAGCGTCGAAAATCTACACTAAATACGCTGAAACAATCAGCAACACAGCTTCAGGCTGTAACTGTAAAGGTAGTTTCGCGGCAACACTAAACTTATAATAAACACCGTGGAACAATCACCAATACACTGTCAAGCTATACTGTAAAGGTAGCTTCACGGCAAAGCACTATCTCGATGGCTTTCCGTTCACAAAACTCTTGCGTAGCTTAGCACTCACAGTAAGCAGCTATTCTCACAATGCCGGCTCTCAGAAACGCAGGGGTTTATATAGCTTTTCCTTAGGTTCCACCCATTTCGAGAAATATCTCGACAGGAAGTTATTCTAGAAGCTTCCCGATTGGACCCTGGGATATCGCCGATTTGGTCACCAAATGGCGATGAAGTCGCCAATCTGGCAACCCTAGTGCTCTGCCGGAAAGCTTACATACAGGCGCAACCGCCGAATTTTTCGCAACAATATTTTTGTTGAAATATGATACTCGGAATTTTTCGTGATTACAATACTTCCTTTACTTCGTACAAGGAAGTAAATAGGGAAATAAAATTGAAATTTGAAAACTTCAGATTGCGTGGAAATAGCTTCGAACGAATTTTTGGAATCCTCTCTCGAAACTTAACTCCCTGCCGTTCCGGAGGAGATGATGCCACAAACACGCATAGACTATAATAGTACAGATTATACTTTGAAAGCAATTAATAGCCCTACATTTAAGATTTACATTAATATATGCATATCAATCAACAACTATAAATATTTGCATATGAATTATGCACAAAGCTTTTTATGTTGAAGAATATTTCGGTATTTTTTTTCTTCCCTTAGTTTTACAGTCTATTAAAAGTTAGGAAAAGCTGCATAAAAAGATTGTCATTAAACGTATATGGATTAAGAATCAACTTAATGGATTTAATTATTTCTCTAATTTCTTTCGCTTAGCTCATTAAAATCAATATATGAGCCGGAAATCGGTTAATACAGAGACTGTTCGCACATTTTTTAGACGATGTATATTGTATTCACAAAACTAAATTACATAAAATTTTGTGTTTTTGTTTCAAATGTTCTATTTGACATCCCTTATAGACACCGCAATTTCGACACCGCAATTTCCAGGATAATAATGCCTTTTGAAGTGTCAAAAGAGGTATTCTATCCCATTCCTCCCGAACAGCTTTCCAGAGTCCTGTTAGGATTTTGGGACAACGTTTGGATAATGCAGTTTTTAAAAGTCCGAAAGGACAAAAATCCACAGGTGACACATCGGGAGATTTAGTAGGGATATCAGTGAAGGGTATGGCCTTGATACCAGTTTTTTGTTCCATTTCTTTTAGGAAATTTACAGTGGATTTTGATGTGTGACTGCTAGCTTTGTCCTGATGGAATCTCACAGATGGATGGCACTGTGGGTAAAGCGATGGTATTTCATTCAGAACAATTGTCGATAAAATATGTTCCTGATAGTATTTCTTCGGATAAGTGTTTCTCATATAGAATTCTGCAGCGTGTCCTGCGTCGAGCGATATGCTTTGGAAGAAGACGATGCGCATTGCGTTTTTTCGCTTTCTTAAGATTTAAACCAACGTTTATCATTTTGTTTACAGTGGACACCGAGCATTTTAATGATTTAATGATTTGACAACTGTCCTTTGACTAAAGGGATTTTCTTTTAACATTAAACAACGTACCTTTGCAATAGTCGAAGATGTCCGTTTTTCCCTTGGATATTTGTTTGGAATTTTGGTCCCACTCGAGGCTTAAATTTGACTTTTTTTTTCCTTTCTTGTTGACGATATTACCTATCGACGCTTTAGATATCACAAAACCATGACTCTCCCATCGTTTTTGGATATCGAAGTATGCATATTTCTCTTCGGAAAGAGCGTAAATGTAGCCTTCGAATCTCTTCTTTGCTAAATTCGCCATTTTGAATAAAAACAAAACTTTCAAGCCACAGACGATAATTTTGACTTTTAAAAACATAGTACAATTGCAATTACTTCTTTTGCAGCAAACGAGTTTTTATTACCGCTTACCAAAATCGTCTAAAAAATGTGTGAACAGCCTCTGTAAAAACATTAATTTCATTTTCAGTGTACATTAGAAGAAAATATGTTTATCTAAAAACAATATTTAATATTAATATTAAATTTTTCCTTTCAAAAAATATTATTATTATTGCTTTAATGTTAATTATAATCATTCTGCATCCTCTTCTGAGAAAGAATCTTAAAAAAAGTTAAAGGGAAATTTTTTAGGAAAATACGCTTTTCAGCAAAACCCAGTCCCTATAATTATCTGCTTTTTATTCCGGAAAAATGACATTTTTGCAGTTATTAAAAGTAAAACAGAAGCAGATCTTTGGTCATATATATATATATTACTTTCACTTACAAAATATTTTAAATGACTCGTTTATTCATGTTCTGACATTTTTTAATTTAAAAAAAATTCATTTTATAAAAATTACGAAATCTAACTTTTTATACAGTCTCCCAGTCCCTAAACTTACAAATAGGAAAATTGTACACACATTATTAAAACAACACATCAAGCGTTACAACCGCACGGCAAAATTTGACCGAAATAATTAAAGTTGAATATCACCATCAGAGGACGTACATACACTGATGAGTAAACTGTTTGCATCTGTACTTACCTAAAAATAAAATATTACTTCTGATGTTAACAGATTAATTGACGATATTTCTATGCATAATATCGTGAAAAGCGTTGAACAATGTAATTTTTTTTTCAAACAGCAGATCTTATTCACGGAATCTTACAAAAGTCTTGTCCTAGAAAAAGACGTGTCCTAGTCAAACGTGTTTCAGCATTGTCATATTGCCAACTCATAGCCTTGTTTCCATAAATTCAAATTTAAAATATTTCTAATCTATGTTTGTATGATTTTTAGATTACAGCTCTGAAGTAATAAAATTCATAAAAATATTAATGAGTTCAATATTTAAAAGATAAATTATTTATGTGACCACAAACTTAAATTATTTATGTGAAAATTCTTTCGGCATATCATTTAGTAGCAAAATGTAAATTAACGAATGTTGCACACAAATCGTAAAGAATACCACTGAATTGCGTTAAGAGGAAAGCATCGGCTGTAAATTATTCTAATATATATTAAGGGACACATCAGCGCAAATTAACGTCATATAACCCAAAATTTTAAATTAAATAACATGATCCATTTTTTTCGGACGGGATTCAAACGTTTCTTTTGCATTTTTACATCTTCGTACGAAGTAAAGGAAGTATTGTAATCAGGAAAATTTCCGGGTACCATATTTCAGCAAAAATGTCCATTTTGACCGCTATCGAATGCAAGTTAACAATGTTTTTGCGTGACATATGTACGTAAGGACAGACTAAAGGACTCTATTTCCCCCAAACGAATTATAAAACAGATTTAAAATGGATTCAGAAGAGATTTTTAATGGTGTCTGTACGTACGTACGTATGTATGTTTGTATGTATGTATGTATGTACGTGCGTATGTACCGGGTGGCCATAATTAAACTGACAGTGCTCACAGTGTTCTGTAGCGCGATCAATTTGCGAGAATGACACCACATTTTGTAGGAAGATTAAACAAGACGGGGGACGAAGGATTCCGTAAAAAAACAAATTAGTTCCAAAAGTCACAGCTAGGGGAATATTTGGCGCTGTGCAATAGAAAATAGAGTGTTCAATGCGGAACTTACCTTTTATTTTGCATTCAAATGAGGTTCAATGAGGCTGCCGTTGTTGTGGACCACATATTGCATTGTGTGCACAGTATGCACAACAGCAGAAAGTAACATGTCTGCAGGAATCTCCCGTACAGGCCGTGATATGTTATCCTTCAACGTAGCCAGTTCCTGGACCACTCCTTGATAGACTTTGGACATAAGGTAACCCCATAGCCAGAAGTCGCATGGGGTAAGATCAGGCGACCGAGGTGACCATGCAGTTGGAAAGTAGCGGCTAATGACTCTTTCTGTTGTGAATTTCTGTCGTAGCATCTGTTGCACCCGTACAGCAACGTGTGGAGGGGCTCCATCTTGCATGAAATTGATTTCCCCCCAGGCATTGTCTTTGTTGAAATGCCAGAATGACAAAGCTGTTCAACAGGTGGCGATATTTCTCTCCGGTAATAGAACAGGTTTCCGGTCCTGTTGGGGTATTCTCACAGAAGAATGGACCTACGATAAATTCCGCTGTGAAAACACACCAAACAGTTACCTTTGGTGAATGTAAGAGAATTGCTGTGACTGCATGTGGTGATTTGTCATCCCAAATTTTACGCTTTTTTAAAAGTGTTGCCATATTGCACTTGAACTAAATCAGAAAATGTGCATAATAAAAGGTAATTTTATTCCGTATTAATTTGCATTTGTTAGCACTCTATTTTCTATTACACGGCGCCAAATATTCCCCTAGCGGTGACTTTTGGTACTAATTTGTTTTTTCGCGGAATCCTTCGTCCTCCGTCTTGTTTAATCTTCCTACAAAATTCTCGCAAATTGATCGCGCTACAGAACACTGTGAGCACTGTCAGTTTAATTACGGCCACCCGGTATGTATGTATCTTGCATAACTCAAAAACGATTAGCCTCAGAACCTTGAAATTTTGTATATAGGAATGACATAACATGTAGATGTGCACCTCCCGTTTTGGTTGCAATCGGTCACACCAAAAGTATATAATATATATATATATATATATGTTTATATATATATACCCACCCGTTACTCAGCTCAGTGAGGTCAGTTTTTTTATTCTTATATGCTGGTAAATTACACATTTTTTGCTTTAAATGATTGAATTATGTTGTTGTTCTTATCTTCAGGTTAAGTTTGTTATGCCTTTAATAAATCTGCATGCAATACTTGTAGAATTATCAGCAATTTAAAAATCGTTTTAGTGCGGTTAAGCCTAATAATTTTTACCATAGCAGTCATATTTGTTTACATTTGAAATTTATAAGAATAGTGAATTTGTTGCCAATCTAGAGAAACTAAGCTTCGCAACAAAAAAGATAACGCCTTCTTTTATTATTGCGAAATTAAAACACACTTAATCCCTGAAGTTTTATTCGAGGAAATAAGTGTTTAAGATTTACTTCGTAATTTTTAATATGGATATTTTGAATCTTTATGTATTTTGCCTTGTCGAGGAAGTGAAAACTAAATTAATTTGATGAGAAATTCTGAATCGTCTGCCGAAAAACTGTGCCTTTTTTGTTGTTGCTTGTTTGTTTATTTAATTTCTTTTATACATCGTTTTAGATTTATTATATAGTATTTGAATAGAACATGTGGCGACGATTGGATAATTCATCAGATGATATACATAATTTTTATGCATTCTGAGTTATAAAATCAATGAGACATAACGCTGTTAAGTGAACCTACCGCCAGAGTGTCGCTATGGTAAACAAATATAGTGAATTTTAAAGGATGCATTGGGTTTTGGGGTTTATGCGCTGTCCACGAAGTAGATTTAATTCAATGCAATAAGTTTAAATGAAATGCAAAAAAATGCGTATGATTTAATATTCCGTACAAGGACGTCATATGGTTTACATACCAGATTTTTGATAATGAGTAAAAGATTTTTTAAATATACGTATATCTACAGAGACCGAGGGATCATGTAAAATGCTAGATTTCGTAATTTTTATATGATTTTATAGAATTTAAAAATGGAAATTTAACTGTCAAATGAATATAAATCGCCAGATGAATATTTTGCATCATATAAAGCCTTTCTGTAACTGGAAGTATATGTCTATAACCACGGTGATGAAAAACAAAGGCGGTCAAGGACTTCTATGGATATGTGTGTTTTATCACAGAGCACTGGATACAGGTATACACTACGTAAAATCCACTACGTATAATAATTCTTGATCAATAAAAGCATCATCAACAACACTAGTTTTCTTCACTATTTGCTCGTGCTAATGGTGATGTTTTCATATCTACGAACATCTGTATCCTACATCTTCCAGTTTTTCCAGTCACTTGGGTTTTCCTCCAAGACAAAGAACAAACCGAATGAACAAGACAGCTGGATCTTCAGATAATCAAAGCGAACACTTCTATAAATACTTCCCAAAAAGGAAAGCTTTCCTCAGTTCTCTTCAAGGATCTTATATATATATATATATGTATATAACAAACATACTTGTGTTCGAGATGTCTTAGCAATTTTATTGACAGTAGACAGGAAGTTTTAAGCACGTATAGAACTTGCGCATGTAATGCCTCCAAATTAATAATCTATATATTTATCAATCACAAAATCGTCATAACTGGTTATTATAACTAAAAGAATTTTCTTAAATGGGGAATTTCCTCAAAATCTGTTCCTACAAGAATTCTTTTATTTGCTATTAACCTTTCCCTTTTTGTTTCATTTAGCAATTCTGCTTTAATTTTGCATTTTGAAATTATAGTAATCCAAAGGTTAAGAAAAAATACAAAATATTCTTTTGTAAAAAACGAGTAGCGCTTTTCCATCTAATATTGGATATCAGCAAAAGCCATAAACTCGACATTTGGCGGATGCAATAATCTTACTTTCCATCCTGAAGTTTAAATTTCTGGACTGCAGATCGTAGATATGACTGAAGAGTTTATGCTTTTGCGTTAATGGTTAAATTATCAAATGAAGATAAAAACCTAACTATATATTCCGAAGCTTACAGAAAAAAACATTGTTTGTATTGCTGTTGTGATATTAGAAACTTGAATTGCCAAGACATCTTACATTCGACTCAACTAATCGTAGAGGGTGAATACTACTGAATACTCATCAAGAACTTGCAATAGCAAAGGCTGTCAACGATTCTCAAAATATAAGCAAGCCAAATTTATTTTCCGAAGTGGAATTTTAGTAGCTAAAACTATTTTAAAAACTAAAAGAAGTTAAAAAACGTATAATTTATGGCCAGATGAAACAGTTCGAAAATCTCTTCTACCCAAAAAATTTTAATTTGATGTCCCACGGAAAGAAAGACTGTTACAAATTTTGTACTTAATTTTCTCTTTTTAGTAGAATTGTAATTAAAATTGTTTTATTTTCCCGTACAATGCAAAGCGTGACGAAATTTAAGACAAAAGCTACGCCGGAAAAGAAAAACTACAAGAGCGCGTGCATTTAACATTTAATAAATAGATGTCTCGTAATTGTACTCTGTTTCTATCCAGAAAAATAAAAAAAAATACCAGACTGTTCTCGCGCATGATTAAAAAGCTTATAGAAGTCAGATTAAAACATAGCAGCTCAGTTGTTGTTGTTAAGCAAACTGTAGTTGTTTACTTAGTGCTGTTATTGATTGTAGCGAATTCGCGGTGAGATAGAATTAGCTTTCTTTGTTTTGAATTGAGCTCTGTTTAACGTTTTATTGCTTCAAAATGTAACTGCTGTGAGATATTCTGGTATTGTACGAATATCTCTGAGGAACTGTTTCAGCATTTTGTTTTATTTCTTGTGAAAAGAATTAATTTTATTAACTTTTTATCGACTTGTGCACTCAATCCATTACGAACTCGTAGCACGCAACACTTTTTCGTGTCAGAAGTGGCATTTGAATGTCAATTACAAGAGCGACGGAAGAACAATTAAGCCAGTTTATGGTAGCCTTTGCTGTATTTAAGGAAGAGATTAAAGCTGGCCAAGATTCCGTTAAAGAGGAGAGGAAACTGATAAGGTTCTGGAAGCTGGTCAAAAATCACTTAAGGAAGTGATAAAAGCCATACAAGAAAAGATTGAAGCAGGTAAAGAAGAAATAAAACGTTACCTGCATAATAAAAAATAAGTTCGATGCTATGGAAAGCAGAATTGACGCGGTTAAAAATAAAGTTGGACACAATGAAGAAAGAGCTTCTTCTGCAAAAGAACAAATAGAAGAAAGAGTTTCTGCAGTGGAACGACAAATTGATGACAGGGTTTCTGCAGTCGCCAAAGAAGTTGATACCTTGAAGAAATTGGTAGCGACAGCAGGAAGCAATAGTGATGGTTTTAAATTTCTACCTATGTCTGCTCGTCCCTCTGTGAAGTTATCCACATATGATGGGATTACCTCTTGGCAATTATATAAGACACAATTCTCAATAGTGGCGGAAGCGAACAGATGGGATTCCCAAGCGAGAGTTATTAAGAAAAATGAAGTGGTTGTAATATGTACTTCAGTGACCAGTATTCAACGAAACAGTAACACCCCAGAATCCGTGTTTTCAGAGAGCATCAGAGTTACTGCAGAATACGTAATTAAACCATGAAATGAGGAATGTTGCCGAAAGTGTCATTCAAGAATTTCAAGATGTTTTCTCCCGCTCGTCTTCTGGCGTGGGTCGAACCAGTTGAACACATCACAGAATTGATATCGGAAATCACCCACCATTTAAGTACCATCCAAGACGTCTGGTGATTGCTAAACAGGAAGAGGTAGGAAAACTTCTAAAGGACATGCAAGAAAGCAATGCCATCGAGCCTTCAGCAAGTCTCTGGGCCTCGCCCACCGTCCTGGTGAAGAAGACAGTTCAACCAGATTTTGCGTTGACTATCGCCGTTTGTACGAGGTTATGAAGAAAGACAGATACCCTCTTCCCAGAGCTGACGACATTCTGGTTTTCTAAAAACAAGTGGTTTTCCACACTTTATTTAAAAAGCGGATATTGGTAGGTAGAAATACATCTTGATGAGAGAGAAAAGACGGCATTTACTACCGTACAAGGAATTTGGCACTTCAATGTGATGCCGTTTAGACTATGTAATGCGCCGGCAATATTCGACCGCCTCATGGAGATTGTTCTGAATGGTCTTTCCAACGAAGCCTGTCTGATATATCTGGATGGCATCATCATCATCGGGAGAGTTATGAAGGACATAAAGGAAATCTTAGAAAGGTCCTTCAGAAACTGAAAGAAGACAATTTAAAATTGCTCCGTGTCGATGCTAAATGGAAATTATTCAGACAGAAAGTGACTTACCTCGGACATGTCATCTCTGCCGAAGATGTGTCTACAAAAAATGTCAGCAGTTAAAGACTAGAGACGCCTCGAAAATGTTCATCAGCTAAGAAGTTCCTTGGGGCTTTGCACCTACTATAGGATATTAGCGAGCAAACAAAAGTTCTTGTGGACAAAAGATTGTGAGGATTCGTTTAACAACTTGAAGGAAGCTTTAACATCGGCTCCAATCCTGACGTATCCTCAGCTCGACAAACCATTTATTCTAGACACGGATGTGAACAATGAGAGCGTCGGTGCTGATGTATCTGAAGAAATTAACGGCCAAGAACGTGTCATAGCCTAATGGAGCAAGTGCCTATCAAAACTGGAGATGAATTATTGTGTCATCAGGAAAGAACTGCTCGCCATAGTTAAAGCCGAAGAACATTTCCATCATTATCTCTACGGCAGAAAATTCCTTCTCCGCCCGGATGATGCTTCGTTGACCAGGCTTTTAAATTTCAAAAATGCTGAAGATCAAATTGCCAGGTGGATACAGAGACTCCAGAAATATGACATAGCTATCCATCATTGGAAGGGATCATCACATAGAAACGCCGACGCCCTGTCTTGAAGACCTTGCCCAGAAAATTGCCCATATTGTTCCAGGGTCGAAGCTAAATACCAGCTGCTTAATCCGGTCGCACGACAAATTACAACATTATCACCGGCTGAACCACCGAATGGAGTGACAAAGAAGTCAGGAAAGATCACTTGGAAGACCGTGATGACATTAAACCCATAATTGATTTAATGGAGTCTTCAAACAGAAAACCTAACTGGCAGGACATTTTGATCTATAGTCCTACAACAAAACAATAGGCTCTTTGGGAGTCACTCCATATTCCAAACGGTGTCTTATACCAGAAATTGGAATCGGATGATGGAAAGACTTTCCGATGGCAGATCCAAGATCCCGGATTCCGGATGTCCTTATAGGACTACATAGCAGTCCTACAGGAGCCACTTTGGAATAATGAAGACTTTGCAGAAAGTTTAGGAGCGCTTCTACTGGAGTAATAAAAAGGATGACGTGCAAAAGTGATGCCGATCTTGCGATGCCTATGCTCGTTGGAAAGGACCGAGTAAACGCAGCCTAGGCAAGCTCCAACGTTACAATGTAGGAGCACCTTTTGAGAGTATCGCCTTTGACATGTTGGGACCTCTGCCACGAACTGCTGATGGCAACAAATGGCAACTACTTCACCAAGTGGCCTGAAGCATATCCTATTCCTGATCAAGATGGTGTCACAGTAACAGGTAATTACACAGCCTTAAAGCTCATTCATGTTGTATTATCTTAAGACTATTGTGAAAAACAGTTCGCAAAATGTAAACAGTAAAATTATATTATAGTAATAATCCTATTTTGTGTATTATTGGAATCTTAAAATTCACAATTTTAAATACACAAAAATAACATCTTAATTGTCTTCCAAAGTAAATATCTTAAAACATAGAATTTCATTTCAAAAGGCTTTGGAAATCATTGTCGTCATCAAGTTCAAAGACAAAGAATAATTAAATTAAATATTTTGCTAATTTCCAATGTTTCCAGATACTTTCGTGGGTTAACAGATAGACTTTGTGAATAAACATGCCAGAAAAGAAAAAAAATGAATAAAAATGTTTTAACCTTTTTTAGAACACCAAAGCGGTCACAATGTTTTCATGTGAGGATATTTTCATCAGTTTATATCCAAAATGTAAATAGGATAACGAATAACAAAAATGTGACAACACTCTGTAAACGAAAACATTGATCAGCTGAGCCGGAGTACACATTTTTTTTCTGCTCATCTTTTCTAATGTAAGATATGTTGATATACAAAGAAATCAGTTAAAATGTTTATGAAGGTGCAGATAAGAACTTTCAAAGAGAACCCGTTAAAATAGATAAACTTATTAAAAGGATACATAATGAGGAACATAAAAACTATACAGTGCATCAAAAGAGGCAAAAGAGAACATCTAATCTCTCAAATTCTTCATATAAGAGTAATAAAGCGAAGAGAAAAAATTCTGTTATTAACTGCATGCTTAATGTTAAATTTTTAATTAAAGGAAAATTTGAAATTTCCGTTTAATGAATGCGAATGTAAGATACAGTTTGTGAAGCATTTAGTTTTTAAAAATGCAACTATGTTTATTAAGAACATATTAAGGATACTGCGTGATTTTACAGTTTATTAAATAAAATTTATAATTTAAATTCTTAAACCTTGAGGCTAATCTCAGCATTATTTTTCAAAAAAAGTTTTTAATAACAACATAAAATATGTCTTTGACATAGCACCACACCACACAGTTTACCGCCACTGTTTATTGCATAGTTATCTCTATTTATCCATTATTACTGTTTTTACGCAACATTATTTTCAAATATTCAAAAACAATAGTTTTTTTTTAATCTGTAGCATTCATTATTTTAACTAACCAAGTTATTTTTAGTTTGAACTTTCCTATCGATATCTCGAAGTTTCAGTTGCTGCCCGAATTTAGCGCGAGCGAGATATTTATGCAAATCGCATATATCTGATAGAAGTTTAAAAGGAGGAGTTAACGAGGAAAAGAGACAGAGTCTTGGATTTATTGCCGTAAGGCTGTGCGCGCAAATATTTCCTCTGTCTAGTGAAAGTTCGCCTTCATAGGCAATTGCATTTACTGGTTCTTACTCGTGAAATTCGCATTATTGCATTTCACTAAGAGTTAGGCTTCCTTCGTAGTCCTACTTAAAGTTAAACTTAGGAAATTGAATTGTTAACACGCTTTATTTTATATTATTTTAGTTCAGCCCAAGTAGTGGCTTACTCTCAAGTCGGAGAGTTGTAATTATTTGAATTAAAGGGTCCTTTAAACCCTCCTTCTGACTTGTAGTTCTTCAACACTAAAGGACATAGCCTAGATTTGCTCACTGTCCTCCCCATAGGGTTTCAGAGTGTATGTTTAGCAAGAAGATTAAGAGATTACAGTTGAAACCTTATAAATCCAAAGGGGGTTTGTCCCTGAAGAACTATTGTTTTCGTTTTGCAATTTTGCGTTGAATCACTATAAACGGCTGCATTGCTTTTCAAATTTTTGCCAAAGGTTATCGCCCTGTATTATATGTAAAGAAATTAAATAATGAAGAATCCGCATAAATGTATACATACATTCATGTCCATAAATTAAGTTTAATGCAAAATCAGGCAAAGGAAGAGTTAGAAGCAAAAGAAATTTGACTTATTTGTAAAGCTTATTTATTAAACAAAAGATAAACAGAAAAAAAAGATGCTATATGTTTGATATTATTAAAAAAATTAGCGATTTTTTCTCCCTGGAGCAGATTACAAAAAAAACGATATTTACAAAAAATCAATATTACATGGTTGGTATGATTGTTAATACATTGTATGTCTCCCAGACGATGCAATACAGTCCGTACAACGCCTAGGCATGCTGAGTATCAAATTATCGATCTGATCTTGGGGGATATTACACCACTCAAAAAGCAATGCTCTCCGAAGTTCCGGTAGACATGTAGGAGGAGGTCGATGGGCTGCAACTCGTCGGCCAAGCATGTCCCACGCGTGCTCTACTGGATTCAAGTCCGGTGAGAATGCTCGCCAGTCCATACGGATGATATCCTCCGATTGAAGGCATTCTCTTACGATGTTTCCACGGTGACGACGGACGTTGTCATCCATAAAAACAAATTGTGCGCCCATGGTGCCCCGAAAGAAACGTTGTTGTTCCAAAATGACGTCCCGATAGATTTGACTTATCATGGTTCCAGTTTGAACAAGCAGATCAGTTCTGGAACCCAGAATAATTCCACCCCAAACGAGCACTCCTGCACCACCGTAACGGTGTCGTTCAATGATGTTTTCTTGGTGGTAACGGGTACCTGAAGCTCTCCATATGAAAGTTCGGCGAGAATCAGACTGCAAGCTAAACCTGGACTCGTCGGAAAACATCACACAAGCCCACTGTTGCGGTGTCCACAATGCATGCTCTCTACTCCAGGCTAACCGCAGGCGACAGTGAGTTGCAGTAAGTGGAACGCATCTGACAGGTCTACGAACATATAGACCAATCTGCCCTAAGCGTCTGTACACGGTCTGCCTTGAAATTGTCGTACCAGTGGCTGAAGAGAGGTGACGAGACAGGTCTGGGGCTGTGCTCCGCCTGTTTCTTTTGGCAGTAACTGCCAAATACCGGTCCTCATTCGGCGCTGTAACTCTGGGGCGACCTGTGCTGTAACGTCTACTCACATTACCATCATCTTGGAATCGTTGCCAAGGCCTGGAGATGACACTCTGGGCAATTCCAAGTTCGTCTGATACTTCCAGTTGGGTACGCCCACATTCCAGGCGGCCGATAATTCTACCACGTAAAAAATCATCCAAATGCGTCCTTTGTGTCATAACTATTCGGCTATTGCGCTGGAATGCTTATAAAGCGCCTGCGAACAATTTTATTTCTTTGCCTGTATTCCTTAGACATCACTCTCTTACACTCTCGTCATTGTGACGTACCATCGGTGTCATCTGGTTACTTCCTGAAATTTGCATATGATTCTTGAAGATGTGTGTAGTGATTTTACAGGTATTTATTTTAGAGTTTGATTTCCGCGTGACTCCGAATTGTCCTTAATTTATGGACATGAGTGTATTTTTCCAAATGTGATAAAACAACAGTACCTATAGCCATCCAATTTTGAATTACGTACGTTTTTGGAATTTGGAATTTGTTTTATTAACTATTTCATATTTTATAAAACTTAAACGAATTTTTAATTAACAAACTCAACGATTTAAAAGCGAGCAACAGCAACACTCTACGGAAACAAAAAAAAAACCTTTTTATCTCCAGCGCGCGGAACTGTGTATCGGAAATGCTAAAGATTTTAAATTATTTTGCGATATTGCTGTTGAACTGAATTATATGGTTTAAGTGCGAAGAACATGATATTTAATAATTAAAGGTAACATACAAAACGTTAAAAAAACGCCCCTTTAGACGTAATTTAAAATGTGAAACAAAATTGGCATAAAATTAATCATAACAACAATGCAAAACACCAGACTGGTTAACATAAAATTCAGAGTAGAAGATCTCCTATAAAGTAAAGATAAGATAATCACATAACAATCTTCACAAATTATATACAAAATGCCAGTTTCTAAAAATATAAAAAGCGTAAAATAAAATTAACGTCTTTTTCAATAGTTGATTACACAGCATGTATATAGCATATATTCTGTTTCAGAAATAGTCTGCTATGAAAGACAAAGAGGCAAAAAAGAAGCATTTTCTGAAGTTTAGGATGAACGCAGATCCTAATTTTGATGACTTTGCATTACCTATATGCTTTCGAAAACTGAGCTACGGAACAAGAAACAACGCTGCCATCTAGCTTTAAAAATGTGTACTTGAATTAAAATTATGAAGTCTTTTTAGTTATTTAGTCTTGATCAAAATCTGTTTTCATAAATACTGAGTTCCTTTCAGTCCACGTATTTTAAGCGAAGATAACAATTTAATAATAATAATAAAAAAAATGAAAGGCTTTCAGATTTTACATTACGCCCAAAGAGGCGTTTTTTATCGTTTTGTGCGTTACCTTTATTTATTAAACATCATGTTCTTCGTACTTAAACCATAAAATTCAATTCAACAGCAATATCGCAAAATAATTTTGAAATGAGCATATCTTTAGAATTTCGAATACACGGTCTCGCGCGCTGGAGACAACATTTTTTTTTCTGTACAGTGTTGCCATTTCTCGCTTTGAAATCGTTGAGTTTGTTAATCAAAAATTTCTTTAATGTCTGACAAAATATGAAATAGATAATGAAACAAATTCCAAATTAGGGCTTCCAGATGCCCATATTCGGTGGAAGATTACGTTATTCAAAATTTGATGGCTCTAGGTACCGTTGTTTTATCAAAATGCGAGAAACATACATACATTTAATGCAGATTCTTCATTATTTAATTTCTTTAAATATAATGCAGGGCTGCAATATTTGGTGGCAGCAGTTTGAAAAGTGAAAAGCAAAATGCCAAAACGAAATTAATAGCCCTTCTGAACTAACACCCTTTGGGCTAATGATAATGATAATTGTTACTTTTTTCTAGATTGGCATTTAATAGTACATCTCTATGATTCTTGATAAAAGATTGCCTATGCATCTAAAATCTGTATTAAATATAATTTCATAAAAAATAAGACAGAGATTGATAACAATAGAAAATAATTCCAACGTCTCCCTTTTAAACTGAAGAAATATTGCAGTTCAATTACCAAAAGAATGAATTTAAAAAAGGAATAATAAGAAAACTTTCACAGTAATTTAAATTCCAATTGATGAGGTGCACCAGCGGCCGAGCAGCAAAGTCGCCGAACACTGGTAGTTCAATCCGAAGCTCGGGCTGACTGCATGAGCGTTTTTGGGGTTTTCCTCATGTGTAACGTGCATACAAGCCAGCTTAAATCCTCCACAAAGGCTTCCTCGCCTTAGGATGATAGCCCGCGAGTGCTTTGCCATAATTAAATAAACCAACTGTTGAGTATTTTCATTTTCCAAACTGAACTAGTAATATGTCTTAATAGCATTTTCAGTGTCAGTTAAGCCAAATGATATTCCTCTATCGAAATTCTTTACCTTCAAACAGTCTTTGATGAGTCCCAAACTTTTAATCTTATTGTTAGTTACCTTAAAACAATTTAGCCAAATGACATTCTGCTATCAAATGTGTTTATCTTAAAACTGTCTTTGACAAGTACCAAACTCTTAATGTTATTGTTAATTACATTAGAACAATTCGGTTCTTTTTATTTAATTTTGTAAATCATGGAATTAAAACTGACGAATAATTTAGTAATGATATTTTCATTCTAAGGCCTTTCACTGCTGCTAATCAAATGGAACTTCGCAAGAACTTTATTCAGTTTTATAGTCATTCGTACACCCTTAGAGTTCCTTTCAAGAGTTATAATCGTTCCAAACTTAAGTTACTTAATAAAAGAATGAGCTGAAATATCGAATAATTTTAAATAAATTCTTCCGCAGAATTTTCTGTATAATGCGATACACAAATAGCAATAATACAACAAAACAAAGTTATAAATATATTTACAAGGGAAAATTCGAATGACAAGCATTGCGTGAAAAATGAATAAAACTGATATACCATTTTCAATATCTAGTTTTGATTTTATAAACAAATTCAAGCCCAGAACATATCCTGGCATAAATAAATATACGAAAGCGTCATTTATTTTATTTATTCTCAGGTAAAATAGATTTTGTTAAAGTTTGTGAAAAATGACAAGTTAGAGAATTAAATTTTTGAACCGCTGAAATTCAAAAAACAGATAAAATATTTATATATAAATAATATAAAATATTTATAATTCTTTTTTCGCACAGAAAAGACTCGAGTAGACAATGTTTTACGAAGTTTTTCATACTGTATTGGCCCTTTACACAAATTTTAAAATTTACAGGTGCAACACAAAAAGGAAAACGGGGCACATTTATAAGGTGTCTGCAAATGAAAATATAGTGCTTTTCTTCATAAACGAATACAGACATTAAATTTAAAGTGGTTTTATTTTTTCAACGCAATGAATTGAAGATATTTATTTTGAAAAAGTTTTATGAAAAATTTATGTTAAATATACATAAAATATCCAATTTTAGGAAGATATTTCTCATCATATATTCCATTATAAATTCGTCGATTCGTGAGAAACTCATGAATTTAACTTGCGAACGATATACAATGCCTCACAAATCGCACACATTAAGAATCTGCAGAAAAAGCGCTGTAACCCGAAATTGATTACGAATATAAATCCCAATATTTTTTTATATCACCTCCAAGTGACTTTGAATAAACCCAAGCTTTTTAATTTTTAACACGAACTTCTTTTTTTTTCTAAAATTGAAAATGCAAGGAGAAACAGATAAAAACACGCCGCAAAAGCGATCGTACAGCGAAATATTTTCGTTAAAATTTCATGAATAAAATCATCGTCTACCACTTTTCTTTATTTTTTCGTTTTGGTGACATTTAAAAAATTGTTTAGCTTTATTTTTGCTTCCTCATTTCGCTATATTATATTTAATATTTAAAAACAGCTCTAAAGGGGTAAGGAAACAATGCATTCGAAATTTGATCATTTTCCATCATAAGGATAGAAATTAGATTCGGGATGTCACTAGATTAGGAAATTTATCCTATTCTACGGTGCAGTTATGTTATAAAATGCTTTAAAGCAAAAAGTTGGATCCAAAGTAAAATAAGAAGGGACTGTCCGGCAAAGAGGACTCGACGTGAACCAACGTGATCAGAAATTTACAGTTAGAAAATCTGTGAAAGTCCATGTTTGAGTGTTTTAAAGATTTCTACGGAATTTACTGAAAACCTTTCTACTTCGGTTTCACTCAAAACTGTTCGACGAGCACTCAGATCAGCTGGATTACATGGGCGCTCTGCACGAAAAAAAGTTTTTGGAAGTCCAATAAATACAAATTTAGGCTTTTCTTCTCAATGGTAAATAAGCCCGAAGCGTATTAGAATCGTGTCTTATTTGCAGATGAAAGCAAATTTAACATTTTTGGCTCCGATAGGCGTATAATTGTATGGAGAAAACAAATGAGGTGTTTAATCCTAAGACCTTGGTTGGTACAGTAAAGTATGGCGATGGAGGTGTTCTTGTGTGAGGGTGCATGTCAGCATCAGGATTCACTAACTTAGCACGTATTGATGGCACAATGAACCATGCTCCTAATTTAAATATTTTAAAAGGTAATTTAAAATTATCTGCCCAAAATTTGAATACTGGAAACGACTTTATTTTTTATCAGGATGAACGATTCTAAGCGCATGGCCCTCGACGTTCGCCTTTTAGATTGCTCACAAGTTCTCAGAACATACCTCAGTCACCAGATTTAAACTCGAAAGAATACATCAGGATAGAACTAGACATTAGAGTTCGAAAACACAACATTCAAACAAAAACCGAACTAAAAATAGTAATAATGGAAGAATGTAGGAACACTAATGCAGATATTACAAAAAAACTGGTGAACTATATGGCCAGACGTTTGAAAGCTGTCAATACTGCAGTACATAACCACAAAATACTAACTGACAGAAATATTACAATATTTACTAATATGTGCAGTTTTCTTTAAAGCGCACGAAGACTTTTGTGAGCTAACTTTTCTGTCGCTTTTTTATTATTAATTTTTAAAAAAAATTCACATGTTCATAAAATAGTTAATGTAGTTTTGAATGAAAAATGTATAGCTATTATTAAAAAAATTTCATTCTAAAATATTAATTTTTATTAATAAATAAAGCACTATTTCACTGAAACTGTACTGAATATTGAAACATAGATTTCAATTTTTTTCTAATATATTGTTTTTCCTGTAAGCAAATATCATCAAAATTTTCCGTTTAATAAATTAATTTGATCAGAAAGTGTTAATCAGTAACTTACATTCGGACACGCCCAATTTTTTTTTAGATGTGTTGGTAGGCAAAGTAATTTCTTGTTATAATTTACTCTTCTAAACGAAATGCATCACAAAAACCATCGTCTGCAACTGGAAATTTTTACTTGTTTTGCTAAAATATTTTAACAGTTTCACATCTGAAGTGAACATGGCAAGACACTACAAATTTACAACCGTGTGAAAAATTTAATAATTCATATTTATAGGGATGGTAAAAGAATTCGAAATATCAAAACATTCCTTGAAGTAAAGCGTTTAACTTTCATGTAATAAAACGGTACAAACTGTGTGGAATTTCTGAAAACGTACTGCAGTCTGGAACACATTCCAAGCTAACACTACGGAATCCACGGTTGAAAATGCAATATGAAACGGTGCTTCGTCTTGCATGAATGTTGCCATATGAAGGAAATTGCATTTCAATAAACATAATATCGCCTTTTCGTGTACCATTTGTAAATAACACTGTAACGCTCTGCATTGACCGAGTGCGTCATCAAGATCATAATTGCACAAGGCTGTTGAAAAAAATAAGCTCACAATAATAACAGACGCAGTAAAGCCAGCGGAACACGTGATTATGTAGTAGCTGCTAAATGCAGGCATGCGGGTTCTGTTTTGTACAGATTATACAATGTACGTCCAGAAAGTAAGTTCCGTTTGGTAATAAAAGTAAATTGTGTACAGCTACAGAAAAGTTATTTATTGCACAAAATTCAACAACTCTTAAACTACTTTTCCACATAACTGCCGAAATATTGCAGGCATTTGTCATAGCGTGGCACAAGTTTTTGTATACCTTCTTCATAGAAATTTGCCGCCTGTGTCTTCAACCAGTTGGAAACAGTTTCTTTCAGCTCGTCGTCATTGTTAAAGTGTTGACCGCCAAGGAAAGACTTAAGATGTAAGAACAGATGAAAGTCGCTAGGAGCGAGGTCAGGGCTGTACGGAGGATGGTCAAACACGTCCCAGCCAAATCCCTGTAGGAGGTTTTTCGTCACATTTGCAGTGTGTGGTCGTGCGTTGTCGTGAAGAAAAACAACACCTTTTGACAGCAATCCTCGGCGCTTATTCTGAATTGCACGGCGCAATTTCCGAAGTGTCTCGCAATAAGCATCTGCTCTGATTGTTTGACCACGCGGTAAGAAATTAATGAGTAAGATGCCTTTCCAGTCCCAGAACACTGTGCACATCATTTTTCGAGGTGTCAAGATTTGCTTCGGCTTAACCTTTGCTGGGGATGAAGTGTGCCTCCATTCCATTGATTGCCGCTTACTTTCAGGGGTGTCGTAAGAAACCCAAGTTTCATCTCCTGTGACTATCTGTGTCAGAAATTCTTCACCGCTTTCAGCATAACGGGTCAAAAACTGAAGTGCACTACCCATCCGTTTTGTTTTGTGTTGCTCAGTAAGAATCTTTGGTACCCAACGTGAGCAAAGTTTACGAAATTTCAGTTTTTCGGTAACAATTTCATGCATTAGTGATCGTGAAATTTGGGGAAATTCCATAGCGAGAGCACTAATTGTAAACCTTCGGTTTTCATGGATCTTGTCATCAATCGCGTGAACCAGTTCTTCTGTAACCAAAGATGGACGCCCACTTCGTTCTTCATCGTGCGCATCACTACGTCCGTCATTGAACTTTCGGACCCATCTTCTCACCATTGAATCACTCATCGCTTTTGGTCCGTAAACATCGCAAATTTGCCGATAAATTTCACTAGGTTTCACTTTCCTCGCATTCAGAAAACGAATCACAGATCTGATTTCACAAGCGGCGGGATTTTCAATCAACACCGACATTGTAAACAAGCACAACAAAGCGTACGTGACTGACAGCGATCTCCAAATAGCGCGCGTTTCTTCTCCTTGATACAGAGCGTCTACTGCGCATGTGCGGAACTGCGATCGCAGAGCTGCAGCGGAGATAAATTGAAACGGAACTTACTTTCTGGACGTGCCTCGTATAATAATCTGCATTAACTGTTCAGTGGGATGTAAAATTAGTTTCTTCGGTTTAGAAGAAGTTAAGCATTCCTTTGTACGGATTATATGACAATGTGTATTATCTATTCAGTGGGATGAAAATGAGGACCTGAATGAATGTGGTCCTAAAATAAAAATGAGGATCTGAAAAATTAAAATTGTGGACCTTTTGTGACTTTTATCAAAGCCCACTTTGACAACTTCCCTTCATAGTTGTCAGACTTAGTGAGATCTGTTGGAATAGCTGCAACTTTTAATGGTACAGATCTTACACACCATAAAGGATGGCCTTGGGTATGCCAGTTATTCGCATCATCCTTCGTGTGCTGAGTTCGCAGACTCTTGGAACGTTCCCTCACTCTTTGCATTTTCGAAGCCACTGCTGAAGTGTCGGCTGCTGTGAAAGCGGTCACACGAACTTTCATTTTCTAGAGCAAGGAACTCATAGGAATTTGGATCTTTTTTATCACAATGTATAAGGTACACATTCTAAACGGAAAGATTCAAATTCCACTACAAATCTTATATAACTATTTAATTAACAAAATAGTTTTCCATGTGAAGAAGAGAGAACGTAACATTACAGCATGTTTTTATAACTAACGAGATTCTTTTTTCCCCATCAGAAGAGACACTAAGCACTTCGGTCAGCTCCTAGGAAGGATCTTCCAAATAATCGAACCTAATGACCGGAAAAGAAAGTCCCAAATGTGAGATTTGGGTTGACACCCGATATTGTTTAATGAATGGGAAACAGAAACTACCGAAAGAATGAGAATAGTTTGAGATTTTATGATGACCAAACACGCTCCGCATCTGTGAAGATTTTGTGGCTGTAAAAACTATGATATTCTTTTCGACATATTTAATATGTTGATCAGTTGTTAAGTTTGAATAAAATATACCAAAAAGGCATTCATTCCTTTTTATTCCATCCGATAAATTCTGGTTGCATCAAATCGCTATCAACTTAGGCAAAGTCCAAAAGGATGACAAGTCATTACAAAGCTCTAGCAATTTCTTCCAAAATCCATTTTCCTCAAATTTAATGATAATCTAATGCTAAATTTTCCAAATTATTAGTTAGAATGCTTATTACCTCAACTGCATTTTTAATAATTTCTTAAACTATTGCCCATGCAAAGATTTAAAATCCAAAGGAAGTTCATGACGAAATTCTATTTGCTAAATAATTATTAATTCTTAGATATTTTGCTTCGTCACTTGTTCCTAATTATGAAAATCCAGAAGATTACTTAAAGGAGTCTAAGGAAAAAGAATAATCCTCGATAGCAGCAACGCAGTTTAGCGATGATGAATCACAAAAGCCAATAAATAATTCAACATCACCTTTACAATAAATCGAAGACTTCCATATTATGATTAGGAGCAGTCAAGGTCTGGGTATTTGATCATCGACACTATATAATTCTGTTGAAGAACACACGAAGAAACTTGCAGTCTTCATTATTTCTTGAATAAATAAGAGAAAGCAATAACCAAATTGCATCTGTGTATTCTTAAAATAAAATCGAACTCTTTATATTTATTCCTTAGTTTCGTCCTAATCAGAAAAGTGTTTCGAATTGCAGAATCGTCTTGCAAACTGATTAACCAATTCCCTAGAGTTTTTCAGCGAAAGGTAAAGGCAAAGTGTATTATTACGTCATTCAGATCGACTTATATGGTAATGCCAGTTACGCATATTTAAGGAATAAATGTTTTCTTACGTAACAATATTTATACACAAACCACAAACATTCAAAATTATGAGGGAAGAAATTATTCTCATCAAATTATATTTATCATCGAGCATAAAAGTTGCATAATAATGATATCGTCAGATCTGCATTTTATTCCTTCAGTTACAATTCCTTTCATCAACTTTATTTTCATAGTCTATATATTTACTACGTTATTAGATCTACGTATTAATGTCACGAAAAATGAGTTGCTATTTTAACTTTGACATCAAGTCTGTTTAAAACAGAAAGCTCTTGCTAACATGCTGGGTAGAAAATGTTTAACTTATCTCTTGAAGCATTAAAAATGAATGTAAATATTTATATTCATTTGTTTATAATTTGGGTTTTACTTATTTATTTACTGAGTGTATTTTGCGAAGCCATGTTCGATAAGGGCCGTCTATTTCATATTTGGGCTCCTGTTCGAATGTCGGAAAAGGTATGGATATTTACAAAAACATACTGTCTTGGCGGCATAGTGAAATACAAAAGTCCATCAAGCAGAAAATTCTTTCGAAAAGTTCGGGTAAAGAAGGTGGGAAATGATATCTGATTCCATTCCCTCGGGTGTTCTCGATCTAAAGTGGAACGAAGTTGCGTAAAGTCGTAATATCGTTTAAAAATTCCGAATGCCTGAGACAGCAACAGGCGCTTTTTTTCTCTTGATCATGACAAATTCGTGGTCATTAACTAGAAATTTGGTCAGACAAAGAGAATAAGTAATAACAACAGGATAGTTTACATTTATTGGATATTGTGTTTATTTATTCAGTATTTTATCTAATTCTGAATTTGCAGCCACTCAATGTGTACGTGAATATTTCATGCATTATGTTTGTAACTTTTAATTTTTGGTCGATTGACATATGGATAGTAGGATAAAAAAATAGATCAAGAAATAAGAGAAAAAAACCTTAACCACTCCTGATGTTCGAAATAACATTTGGTGACATTTTCGGAAAGTACAATTTTTAAGCCCTAGTACAGATTTTTCTCTAAGCTACCAAAAGTGCATAATCTTCAATAACCTATAAGTAGAACACTGTAAGCAGATGGATCGAGAAGACCCGTGATATGAGCCACTAAATTTCGCTTCGTGAGTGATTTTTGTCATTTGCAATATTCCTTCCATAACAAAGAGAATTATCATCTTGTTCCTGCTGTATCTTTCGGGCCGTTTATAATTTTTTATCTTGCACTACAGTGTTATTTGACTCAAAAACATTTCAAGTTTTCTTATTCTCCTGATTAAATTATTTAAAGAGATTAGTAATAGCAACAATATTATAATGCATCAGAGTAACAAATATTGAAGATGCCATTAATTCTCGATTTCCTTCAGCAAAGTTATTTTTGTTCAGAATTATTATAAGCGTTTTTTCGAGAAATTAGAACTACCAAAGAAAGGCACGTCGCATGTGATCAGTAATAAGGGTGATATGAATTCTAGAATTCACATGTAAACGTATATAAATATGTGCTGACAAAAAAACTTAAGTTTTCTGAAAACAGTTACCAACAGATAATAATTAATCCAACAGTTACCAACAATTAAATAAGAAAGAAAACGAAATTCATCATTAATTTCTAAAGTATTAATAACAGTTTGAGTTAGAGAAAGCCATCACTAAACTGCATCCCACGCAAAAGAGGAATAATCTATATATCCAAAACTTATAATGTTGAAATTAAAATTACTTAAATAAATTTAGTTACATGATGTAAAAATGTTACAAAAATTGCCACGAATACGCTCCCAGCATGCTTCCAGTTACACCACGAAGGCATGTGGAAAGGAGGTAGAAACACCCTATACACTCCACCTTTTTTAAAGGGCAACTAGGGATTAGGGAACCCCATTCGCCATATCCTGATGGTGACGAATTATCGTCCACCACCTTTTAGTTCGGGCGCCATAGTACAGACTTTTAGAGTTTTTCGATGTTAGGAAACTAAAGAACTCTGCAGTGTCCTCGCCGAGATTCGAACGCTGGACCTCCCGAATACGCGTCGAGCGTGCTTTCAATTACACCACGAAAGCATGTGGAAAGGGGGGAGAAAATGCTTTATAAAATATCTATGTATATGTAATGTTGGAACGAAATATTGCTGATAGCTGTAATCTTTGAAGTTGACAAAATTCAAAATCGACTCCAAAGGTTCCATGTCAAAATTCTAACTTCCTAGACGAATCTATTGGATTAATAAAATGGAAAGTCCATGAGAGCCATTTCTTCGAAGTATGTTGGTCACCTCCTTGCAGGACAGTAATCGTGTCAAATCTGAAATATTTAGCAAGAGAAACCTATTATTAGAGCAGGCAATGAAGAGTTTCTGCTTCTCATAGGTTGCCGTCTTTTACTTTTGGTTTCAAATAATGCCAAATCCTGTTATACATATCTGTGATCTCTTTCTGAAAGACATTAGCATCTCTTCCTGCAAATACAATTCCCAGCATTCAACCTTTAGACTAGGGTACTGCAAAAGCTTTCAAACGTCATTACAGAAAAAATGTTCAAAGAATCACGAACAGAATTGAATTTTATGAAAATGCAAGCACTATTAAAAAAAAACAGTAACTCGACAGTTCTGCTGCAAGCCACGCATATTACGATCAATGCAAGGAGTTAATCTCTTAAAATAAGTTTAAAACTGTTTTCGAAAACGTGGCTTACAGAAGATATTCAAGCTACAGATAATGTCTAAGACATCAGTGAAGGGAGATCTTGAAGCTTCGTATTTATAATATGTTCAATTCACAAAAGTCTTGAGTCAGCATGTGTGAAAACAAACTACGGATTTATCTAAACGCAAAAACTGACAGCGACTGAATTACTACTTTAGGATTAATTATTGAATTAGTTGTTATTAATACTTGAAAATTTGAAAACTAATATCAGGATATGCAAAATACGAATCGCCAAAAACTCAGAAGTGATTTTAATCCTTACCTAAGGCTTTGAGTTGCAAGAGCGCTTGCCATAAAGACCAGTAGGTCGGTCATACATAGAGTCATTTCGCAGTTTATCTTAGCGTTCGAAGTGGAAACGACTCCAACATCAGTTATGTCCAAATACTGTGCACTCTCTGGAAGATTTATTGTAACTGCCTACATTACAGAGACGTTAAATGAGCTTCTGGTTATACTACTGAATTGAATAACTGAAAGAACTGACTGATCACCCAAAGTAATCAAATTAACAGGTCTGTTGTTAATACTTCATCTTTGTGTTCACCTTTGAGCTACAACATTTCTATTAGTTTCTATGATCGAGTAAGGGAACATTACAACTGGTAGTTTTTAAATGTACTGTTGATTATTTGAAACCTAAAACTAGGCTAAAGACCAGACAAATCATGCAGTTGTTTTTTTATATGCAAAAGCATGTGTAAGAAATAACTAATTTCATTTTGCAAAATGTTTGATAAATAATCACTACCAACTGCTTCTTTGGAGAAAAAATATTTATTATCTTGAACTGAAATTTATCACATGTCTTATTTTGGGTAATTTATCTGTATATTGTTATCAGAACTGCTATTTGCAAAACGCAAACATCTAGTTATTTGCAAAAATCCATAGAATGGCGTCGTTTTTTCTGAATACTGGAGTAGTTTCCATAATTCTTCTCTTAGACCAATTTATCTGAACTTTTGGCCTCTTAATTTCAGCCATTATTATACAAAATGCAAAATATATTTTCATTTCATTCCAGCCTACACCAAATGTCTACTTATCATCTTTTATTTAAACTGTTTGCTCTGAGTTTTGGGCATCAGTTCGTCTCCGTGACAATAGTTGTAAGCTCAAAGAATGTATGATCAAATATTATACTCCAAATGTCTAATTCTTTTTTGCTTTTACCTACCTGACTTAAAGGTTGCCAATTTTATGCCAAGAATTTCCGTGTAGCTTCAGATTTTTGGTTCATTAGTTTTTTTTCCTTTCCAAATCAATAGCTCAGATTTTTGATGATTACTGTGGTCTTCTTAATCGGTATCATCGTCACTAACCAGTCGCTCGTTTTCGTGCAAGAAGTAAAATACCTCTGTTTACTTTTCCTATTTAAAATATCTTTCGAATCATTGTTTGCGATGTTAGTAGAATTTTCACTATCCTCACCAAAGCTTAATATTTTTGGAAGATATTTTCAAGGGTACCTAATATTAAAAAAAAACTATGTCTGCACGTTAGAACGTGGCCAGGAAAATCAGTAAGTATTCGTCGCGTGAAGCCCAAACAATATACCACGTCTCTCAGATGTTATGTTTACTTTTCGTCCCATCGACTTACCACGTCTGTCACATGACTTCGTAAGGCAAGAGATTAATATTGTATGTACATTATTTACAGGTTTACACAAGAAAAGATATAGTTTTTACAATTTTTCGAAATTACATTATTTATAAAACAAAAAGGTATTCCAGTGATAATACAAAACGTAATTATAAAACAATACAATAAATTAAATTTTCGAACGAACTATTCTGTGCCTTTGACAAATGATGTCTTGAAGATGACACCAAACAGATCAAGAATTAATCTGTTAGACATGAACTAAAATTTCATGAGCTTCTAAAAAGAGGCTGAAGTCATCCGCATTCTGTAAGCACTCTAACTGATTATTATTTTCAGACCAGAACCATCCTCAGTAAGGCTTAGAACTACTAGGCTGCAACATCCTCAACGAAGCTTAGAAGTGCTCGACCATGAGTGAGATGGCTTGCCGATCCAACCGTCTTTTCAGGAGACATATGACGGATAGGAGATTAATTGTGCTGAAAATAAATTATTTTGTAAAAGAAATACTTCACTAACACTTCTTTCAGCATAACAAGTCCCATCCATATGGTCTTCAATTGACTGCAAAGGTCCAAACCTACTAGAAGTCAGCAGCTTGGCATGGAAATCAACCACTTGTCTGGTATGTTGGAAACAGCAGTGTTGCAGAGTTAATCTACAAGTCTCCAAACACTTACATGTTTAGAATGATCTAAAATAGATGTAATTTTTATTGCTGAACAGAATGTTCCCTCAGATGCACTCTAGTTACAAAGTTGATAATAGAAGTCCAGAACGCAAAGATCAGCCAAAGCAAGTTTGCGAACTGGATACTTTCCATGGTAGAAGTGTGTGGGAGTTTTTTCATGTGGCCTACTTCATACCGCTTTAGCAGAGATCTGCACGGAAATAAATAATTTTATTACATACTAAGAAATTTAAATTTCTTTTTTACTTAACTAATACTCACCATCTTTAAATAAATTCTTTACAGTTATTTTCTACAGTCATTTCTAGTTCTAATACAAATAATAATAATAATAATAATGATTACGTAAAAAATAAATTATTTGTCACAGTGTGACAGCTCAGAAAAAAAAGAATTGCACCCAGTTTACAGATCACAAATTACAACTCAAAATTAAATTCTTTAAAAATTTAATAAAATCGAGTTTAATACTATTTAAAATAAAGAAAATACGTTGTAGCTATGATGTATTTTAGTTACTGAAAGATGCAGTAGATTCCGGATAAGACATCGCATAAGAAACTGTCACTTCTAGTGAATCTGACTGTTAAAAAGGCCAAATATACAACATCTTCTCGCATATATAAATCTTGTTTATTACATTTTATTGGCTAAGACTTGGTAGCATTTATATTTAAGTTTCAATAAATAAATATTTATTAAATTCATTCTTTTCTTCCTCTTTTTGCCATGAGGTTCGGTTAATTCAGAATTTACGCAGATTTGAGCGGCAATAAGTTGTACTATAAATTTTAGAGATTTGCGAATAGAGTGTAACAGTTTGGCCTGTGTTCCACTGCCCTGCCAATCGAAGAAAACAGACAGTTAGAGACGCTAAATTTGGTCTCACCGCGGTACTTTATACTGAGGTTGAGATCCTATTTGGTAAATGTGTGTCCTCGAAATTAATTCTATCGCGGTCTAGGTAAGTTTGCACTACCTGCCTGAGCTATATTAATTTGTTGAATTTATATACTTTGCGAAAGAGGACTCTGAGTTTTAAACTAGGTCCAGCTTGGCTTTAAGTTTGCACTACCTGCCTGAGTTATATTACTTTGTTGAATTTATATACTTTGCGAAAGAGGACTCTGAGTTTTAAACTAGGTCCAGCTTGGCTTTAAGTTTGCACTAACTGCCTGAGTTATATTACTTTGTTGAATTTATATACTTTGCGAAAGAGGAGAGGACTCTGAGTTTTAAACTAGGTCCAGCTTGGCTTTAAGTTTGCACTACCTGCCTGAGTTATATTAATTTGTTGCATTTATATACTTTGCGAAAGAGGACTCTGAGTTTTAAACTATGTCCAGCTTGGCTGGCAAATTTATGTTTGCATATTTTAATTTGCAGAATAAAAAGTACTTGATAAATGATAGCGTTAGACCTAAGCAGCCGGTCATTTCAAAAGCTGTCAAGCCAGATGCTGTTAATAAAATGGCCCTTTATCACGAAATTAGAGATTCATGCGTTTTTATGCTTGCCTTTTTTGATATCGGACAGTCTATTCACCTTTCAGCGGGCAACAGATATCATTCTTTGGCTGGCCCTGAGAAAGAATTATTTTATACACCTAGATTACATAATTTTAATCTCGAATTACTAAAAGAGCATATAAAGACTCTCCGTGAAGTATTTTCTTTATTACAAAATGAGGGACTAAAAGTAAATTGGCTGGTAAACAACTAAGGTTATGGATTAAGAAGGCTTTAAAACAGGTGAGACGAAAATTTTTGCGATGAAAACGTTTTTCTTTTTCCAAGCAAAGCCAAAAATTTAGAATCGTCCCTCGGATCATACTCGCATTACAGAACGTTTATCAAAACATTTTCAGATACCAACGAGCTCCTTTTACAGTCAAAAAGAAAACGAGAAGGTTTAAATAATCTGAAGATGTATATATGGCCTTTCAGAGCCTAAAACAAGCACTGATCATAGGCCCATTTTGAAAGGGCTTGATCCACAAAACACCTTATAATCACAGGTGCATCTGATGGTTCAATCAAAGCGCTCTGACGTAAGAGGGGTAATCTATAACGTACTTTAACAGAACTGCGAGTCTGGCGAAGAGAAATTATAACGTCATTGAAAGGGTAACCTTAGCACGTATATGTGTAGTAAAGAAATTCAGAGTTTATTTATCGGTGAAATAAGCTGAAATACTCACTGATCAGGCGGCGTTAATGAAGTTAGAAAATGCAAGAAATTCAAAGCCGAGCAAGATCCAATTTGAGGATGAATATTATTCTTACCGCTGGTTAATTTAGGTCAGTCAGTTAATGTGGATATCCCCAATGAGATGGATATGTTTGTATTTGAAGAACTGACAGATCTTTTATTTAACAGTGCGTAATACCATAGTTTTCAGTAAGAATATTATGCTTATGATGTTAACATGTAAGTTATAAATGTGAGAGTTAGCATGTTATAAAATTTTTAAATTTGTTATGATTATTCAAAATAAGTAATGGGTATATAAGATTTTTATATTTGTGTTATTCTATGCAAAACTAAAAAAAACAAACCTTCTCGGAAGAATCTTTCTTTAAAAAAAACCCTCTCTCATATATTACGATCTTCATGCGGACTTTCTAAAATCAAGGACTTTTTGAAATTAGACTGAATACTGAAAAAAAGAATTGTAAAAATTGCATTTATTCTCAAAAATGCAGTGTTGAAGATTTACGTTCTATAACTACTTAAACACTGTGTACAAAATTTAATGATTTAGCTTATTATATTTCCTTTATTTTGCTGTTTTCACGCTTTATCTCGTAAAAAAGACTTTTCTGTAGCTAAGCCTTTTTCTCTTTGAAGAGGAAGAATATGTTAAGATAAAAATATGAAAGGGAACTTCTAATTTATTGCAATAATTCTTTTATTCTGCATTGTAATTTCAGTAGTTCCTCTTTATGTCCTAAAAATAGTAACTCTTTATAATATATCAATCTAAACAGCGTCAATTGAAAATTATTCCTTATCAAGATCTTACAATGCTGCAATGCAGATACAGTCTACCCAATCAGTGCATAAGATTTCTTTTGAGAACTAAAACTTTTTAACTCTCTTCTAGGCTTCTTCTAAATGCGGTGTTACTTTTTGCTTTCCGCTTCGCTCATACACTTGCCACTGCCTACTGTCTGAGAAAATATATTTCAAGTTTATCGGTCCGATGTAAATTATTCTTTGAGAACAAGGCACTATTTTGCCCATTTCATTTGTGTTGGGTTATTGTGCCATGAAGAAATGACAGCCATGAATAAAAAGGAAATAATGGAATTCGCCCAAGTTTGCCAATTTCTTCTTCATTATGCATCTTCCGTGCCACGAACATTTCCGAGTTATACATAAGTTCATTTCCCCGTTATCGTATACATTTCCAAGTTATCATATTAAAATCAAAATTTCTCATTTAAATCTAATTGAGAGTAGACAAAATAGGATTCTGAATCTGAATGTAAAAATGAGTACCTAAATTTTTCTGAAATCTCGGACGGTTCTGAATATTATCAGTTTGCATTTAAAACATCTGACAAGTTTAATCGCTTTGCTGTTTGAAAATATTTTAATCTGATACTTTTCAGGTTTGAATTTTAAAACAGAATTTCGTTTAAAATTCTATAATGCGCATACGCAATTTTTAATTGCATACGGTGATAACTTTCAAACACTATATAGGCAAACAAATCAATCTATTTAAATCTACCAACGGAGTCTTAGAAATCAAAACATCATTCATTTCTAAATACAGTTCAGTTAGCATTTTGCTTACTTTTCCGATAATTAGTATTCGAAAGTGCTACTTTCTTCCAGGGCAACAGACACACATCTCAGCTTATAGCAAAAGCTTTGGTAAGACGAAAGCATCTCGGCAATCGCATTTATCCGGAAAGGAAGTCTTGATTATTATAAGAAATATATCACAAGAAGTTGTTTATTTTTTTCATCATGGTACTCGTAGTCATTGACCTCAATGAAAAGAAAAAATCGTAATTAACTAACCTTCTTCAGAAAAATGTAGGAAACTCAGAAGTAAGGGCTCATGGAGTGTCTCCATTCTTCTGTTCAATACGATTACTATTATTCCTAGCTTTAGTTCCAATTTCTGAAAATATATCAATGAATCTTTATAACGTCTTTAATAGACCAAGATTCCAGAGTCGGTCTGAAAGTTTCTAACTTTGTAATAATTTTTTCTGTCCAGAGGCCAATTACAATATATAAAAGTAAGATACATAATTAGCCGATAGTAAGCCTTTTAACTCACTGAAATACCTACTGACTCACTAACTGAGCCTGATTTATTTACTTGGTGGTAAGAATGTACTAGATGTGTGGATGTGTCTTGTCAAGTAAATTGTCCCTCGCTATAATGTGTCAATAAAGGATAAAAAGCTAAATTATTTTCAGTTACTCTCTTTAGAAGCTCAGAAGATCAATAACCAGGTAAGAGCTTTTATTTATATCTGTTTTGTTTTATGGTGCCGAACTACCCAGAGCTTGTAGTAATTGAAAATGGCACAGCCTAATGAATTACAGAAGTCAAGCAGTAAAAGAAAAACTATTCGAACTTCTTTAACTAAAATTGCGAATAAAATAAATGACACATTAAAAGGGGACAATATTGTTTATAACGATTTGGATGATTTAAAATATCAGTTAGAATAAAAAGCTAATCAGATCTATCAGCTAGATTCTACCATAGGAAGCATTATAAGTGATTTAGAAATGCTTGAAGCTGATGTTCTGGCAAGCCAGGAATACCGCGAAAAAATTACGACTTCCAAATCGAAACTAGAAAGGTACTTTAAGCGTAAACGTGAAAACGAAAGTAAAATTGATGCATACAATGAATCCTCTAGAATTTCTGAAGAAGGGGTAGTTATTAATTATGCTACTGTCAGACTGCTGAAATTAAAAATAGAACCTTTCGACGGCAAATACGAAAAGTGGCAGGGATTTTGGGAACAATTTGAAGGTGCAATTCATGAGAATAAACAATTATTAAAAATTAATAAATTTAACTATTTAAATCGTTCTTAAAGGATTCTGCATTAAAATGTATACAAGGATTAACATTAACGAAAAATAATTACCATTTAGCTGTTGAACTATTAAGAGCGATTCGGTAAAAATGAAATTATTGTTCCCATGTAAACAAACTTTTAGGCTTTAACTCCTGTGAAATAATGTTCGAACTTAGAGGAACTGAGAGAATTACATGACAGAATTACTATTCAGATTAGAAGTCTCGAAACGGTGAATAGAACTACGGTGGAATTCTTTTTGCCATTTCAGTAAAATTAATTCCAGAAGATATCGTATAAGAATATAATCGCTCTGTTAACGAAGAAGTCTCGTGGAATTGTTCAAATTACACCAGGTTCTTAAGAAGAAAACAGACACACGCGAGAAAACATTTTTATTTCGCAGGACAGACGAAGCCGATAAAATAAAAATTTCGCAGTTCAGGAAATATGAGAATTCTAAACATTTACCAACAGCAACGGCGTTAAATATTACTACAATTAAAAATGCGTGTGTATTTTGTTCTGCAGGTGAACATACGATTGATAAATGTCCTTTAAACCTATAAGTGAACGGAAAGCTAGTTTATTACGTCTTGGATATTGTTTTAATTGTTTAAAAAAAATCTCATATTTCTAGATTTTGCCACGATCTAATACGGTACATGAAGTGCGGTGAAAAACATGCCATTTGCGAGGCGGGATCAGTGACAGAAGGCTTATCGGAAAACAAAATAAAGATAGATTAGAGCGATATAAATCATACATCAAATTATTCCGTTTCAAGTCGAGGGAGTTGCAACAAATATTTGCAGACAGGCATTGGTATGCTAAATAAGAAAAAACAGGAAGTGAAAATTAAACGTTTATTCGATACAGGGTGTGAAAGAACTTTTATTGATAAACAGATGTCTCGTAAATTAAAGTTGGAAGTGATAAAGCAGGAACGTTTAAGTTTTTGGTTCAAAAGCAGAAAAAAAGAATAATGAGTAATCGTGTGAAGATAAACTTGAGAAGTGTTTAATAATTCGAAGGAAGTAATAACTTTAGGAACTGTCGAAACTCTGTGTATTTCCGAAGCTATAGTTAAAGCACCTAGTAGAGAGATTAGTAATTATTGTGCGCAGATGAAAATACAAATAGCCGATGAATTAGGTCCCGAAAACTTAAGAATATCGTTTTTAATTGGTTCAGATTATTTTTGGACTATAGTTAGTGGGAAAATAAAACGAATGCCATGATCATGTTGCGAATGATTAGTAATGTCAGCGAAACTTGGGTATGTGTTCAACAGATCTGACGCCTCAATCAGATCAAATTCTAGAAGTTCGAGTAATGAAAACGGAGATCTTAAAGAAAATATTTGATTTAGAAAGTTTGGGAATTGTGTGCAATGAAAATTTTAAGCATGATGAGGTTTTAAGGGAATTCGAAAGCTCTATAAAAATGGTTAATGGTCGCTATGAAGTCAATCTTTCGTGGAATGAAAATGTTGAATTTTTTTCCGATAACTATGCCATTGCCGAAGGATGTTTTCAAAAATTAGTTAATAAATTTAGGAGAAATACTTTTTTTCTTAATCAGTATAAGCAAATCATTTCGAAGCATGTTGCAGAAGGAATAGCCGAAAAGGTTGATTCCAGTATGTCTGAAAGTAAACCTAAAGCTTCACCAAGCAGTAATTCGTGAAGATAACGACAAAAATGAGAATTGTTTTTGATGCATCTTCTAGTGTAATAAACTCTGTTTCCCTGAACGACTGTCTGAACCCCGGTCCGAATTTAACGCCAGATTTGTTGGCCTTATTTCTGCAATTCAGATTGAACAGGGTCGCCTTGACAACTGATATCGAAAGAGCTTTCTTGCAGATAGCATTAGCACCGGAAGACAGAGATGCTGGCAGATTTCCGTGGATTATAAATGATACGAACATGGAACCAGAAGTACTGAGAATGACGCGGGTTAGTTTTGGACTAAGGTTAAGTCCATTCTTGATAAATGCAACATTGAAAGACCATACAAGTAAGCATGAAACCCAGTATCCAATCATGCATGGACTTCCTCTGGGTTCACATGAAGAGTTTGGTTACGAGATGCCCGTCCCTTAAAAGTTGGAGATATCGAATATCTGTAGCTGCCAGGAAAATACGTGACATGTCAGAAATCTTCCAGAACGTAAGGAATTCCATGCAGTGTCTCTGTCAGGCTTGCTAGACGACTTCTGACCGTAATTTCGAACACCTGTTGTACTACAACCTTTCAATAAAATGTTTTCTGTCCCATTAATGAGTTGCTGTTTCTGTTCTTTTTCTCTGCTTTTTTGCACATTGGCTCGCAACTACGGCATTTGCGAACCAGCATTCCTATGTAATTCCGAGTCGTCTCTCTACCCCTACACACCCTGAAAGTCTGGTAGCGAATTACCCTGTTTATAAAGATATACATATATCACTTAAAATAAACTACGTCTGGAACATACAAGAGATGTTTCCAAAGTTCCAGAAATTGAGGCATATTTTTTATTCAATTTTCATCAATATTAAAATGTAGTTTTTAAACATAATGCCCATTTAATTGAATACACTTATCCCAACGGAAAACTAATTTTTTAAACCATCTTCAAAAGAATTTTCTTTCCCCAGCGTTGTTTTCTCCTCAATCCATCTATTCATGGCATGGTTAAACTCTCAAATCCAACACTGTGGAAAGGTTTTTATCTCAACTAAGGGAAAGAATACTTCTCGCAAACGCTGAAGAACTGAAGTTTTCACACTCTCTTTCCACAAAAATAAAATTACTTCTTCTCGTATGTTTTATGGTTTCAAAAGCAATGCTACAATAAATGCGGCTGTATCAGTCATACAACTGAATCGAAATGCACAATACTACACAAGATAGCTGCACAAACATGTCTTAGGCCGATAGCTTTGCCTAGAAGTTCTAGAAACTGAATTAGATCTCAATTCCTAGAAATTTGGAAATTTCTAAGTACTTATTAAGACGCCAGGATATAAAAATTTTCATTAAATTTGCTTTTCTTTCAGTTTCATATATTTCGTAGCAGACCACTTTTCGGAAACAATGAATGTAACACCTTTGATTTACACGGTTGATTCGTTCCCCTAAACGTTTAATCTGTGTTTAAGTGAATATAGTATGCCAACATTACAAAACGTAAATGCCAATATTACAAGGTTGGAAAATCAAGTAGGAGGCGAAAGATTCGGTGATGTGGCTTCAAATCAACTTTGAAGAACTAATTGAGGATATAGAACTTAATGATGATAAATTGATATAACATGCTAATGATTCCGCATCTAGTGAATTTGAAACAGATTACGATGAAAGAGTTCTAACACTTACTGTGAGTACTACATATAAAAAAACTTGAAATGGTTAAAGAACTGAAAAATTTCTTTGTTTAGAATGCTGTTAACATGGAAAGAAGATTGAAAGAAGATTACAAATTAGAAGCAATTGCGTAAGCTCCATATCAGGAAATTTATAAGAACCAGCAAAGATTTGAAGCAATTATTTATTACCGATTTTAGTTAACCAAATCTTGCCATACCTCAAGAAAATAAATTAGGAAAAACTCTGAAACTGAGCAAATTAGCAACAGTAGCAGTAGTCTGTCTATACGTACCAAGTGAAGATAAAACAGAATAAAAATATTTTAAATTTTTATTTTTAAATGCTAACTACAGAAATTTTTTAACTAATTTTTTATTTAAAATATGTATGTACATACCTTCTTATTTCAAAAAATAAATAATAGTGTTTCGTTATGGTTTTGTTAAATTTATTACATATGTACTTCTTTTTAATGCGAATTGTGGAACCCAGTTTACAATTTCAATTTAGACGGCATTTTTGGGTACCAATCAACCGTGAAAATCGAGGGTTGCAAGTATAATCCCAAAGTAAAATTTGAAATTCAGGAAAAATCAACATCATTAACTAATTTGCAATTTATCACCTTTATGTAGTGTGAGAGTTCAAAGTTACAGTGATATTTATTTGTTTTAAAAACGTTATGATAAACATAAATTATTTTTTCACCGTCATTTTAAAAATATTATACTTAATAATGTTTTGAAATAAGAAACGTGCATGTTTTAAATAACGGTTCTCTTTTAGTTGTTAAATGTTTATTTATTTGTATATTAATAATATTTTGAAATAAGAAACGTGCATGTTTTAAATAACGGTTCTATTTTAGTTGTTAAATGTTTATTTATTTGTATATTAATTTCTGCTTTAATATTTAAACCTTGCAGAATATAGTAATACAATACAAATTGATACAATGCAAAAGGTTTCGTACTTTTTTTGAAGTTTCGCGTACTGCTGAAATTATACGTAAAAAGCTACTCTGTAGTAACTGTTAACTTGATTTTCAGTTGAAAAATATAAAACGTTCACAACTGTTTAAAACGGTGCAATAAGTGTATAATAATTAGTTAATTAAAGGTGACGTAAATCAAGTTTTATCAGGAAATTTCATACCTTTTATTCTCTGTTCGTATATATTAGAAGTATAATAACACTATTCATTTTCGGTCCCAAAGTAAACAAATCTAATACATTGACTACCAATAAGTATATGGACACCTATGCAAATGACGATATCTGCGGTCCTAAGTTACGTCACGGACTCCGCCGGTATATATCGTGTAGGAAACAGCATCTGCTTTAGACGCATGCAAGATCCTCGCAGTTCGGAGCTCTCTGATTTCGAGAAAGGTATAATTATCGGGTATCACAAATGTGGCCGATCCTTAAGGGACATATCTGGCGATCTGAAGTACCCAAAATCGACAGTGGCCTATGGGATTAAGAAGTGGAAGGTGAGCGGTGATTGTCGGAATGTGCCCCGAGTCGGCAGACCAACGAAACTGGGAGATAGACACTGACGAGTGCTGTCCAGAGAAATTCGGAAGACTCGCACCAACCGATGGCCCTCATCAGCAAAGAGTTTCAACAGGCATCCAGGAGTATTGTTTTAATGAATACCATTCGTAAGGAAGCACATCTGCTTGGTTTTCATCGTCGTGCTGCTGTCCATAAGCCTTTAATCACAAAGTCCTACCGCGCTGCTCGGTTAATGTGGTGCAAAGCACATCGAAATTGAACCGTAGATCAGTGGAAACGGCTTCTTTGGAGTAACGAATCAAGGTTCACCCTTTACCGTTCGGATGGAAGGGTCTGGGTCTGGCGTCTACCTGGAGAACGTCTCCTGCCAGAATGCATTGTGCCAACAGTCAAGTTCGGCGGAGGTGGAATTATGGTCTGGGGGTGTTTCTCCTGGTATGGGCTGGGACCCTTGGTCCCCATTCATGGTAAGCTCAACTCCGATGCCTACTGCACTATGTTGGATGACAATGTGCTTCCTACGTTTTGGCAGTTTTACGGGTTGGACCTCTGTTACTTTCAGGACGACAATGCCAGTTGCCATGCTTCGACGTTAACCAAGGCTTGGTATGGTGCCAATGGAGTTCATCGAATGGACTGGCCTGCCCAGAGTCCAGACCTGAACCCTATCGAAAACCTCTGGGACGAGTTGCACCGCCGAATTCAGGGGTGAACTACCCGTGCAAAATCGGTGAAGGTCTTCTCCAAGCCGAGTGGAAAAAAATACCACTAGCTGTCATACAAAGACTTGTGCAAAGTATGCCCCGGAGGGTCCACGCTGTAATTACCTCTCGTGGAGGCTCTACCAATTAGTGATTTTGAATAAAGTTAGTTTTTCTTTTCTATCACAGGTGTCCAAATACTTATTGGTAGTCAGTGTATTAGGATTGAAAAACATTACGTTTGGGATAATTTTTTAGTTTCTATTTTATTAGTTTTTATTAGTTTTATTTTATTATTTTTATTAGTTTCTATTTTCCAAATAGTAAAATAAAATATTTATATATTAATAAGCCAATCTTAAAAATTTTATATCAGTGTTACAATTAAAAGACTTATTAGAAATATATTTACAGGTATCCTATACTTACATTCTATAACATAAAAAGCAACGCACCAATAAGGAGTTATCCGAGTGGGAAAGAATATCAGTAGATGTGATGCACATAATCTTTCCGTCTTTCCACACTGCCATCTAAGACTGCAAGCTACTCTAGGTACCGGATTCCTCCTACGCATTAAAATTATGACATACATATATACCCACTCTGTAACCCGGCTCAGTGAGCTCAGTTTTTTATTCGTATATGTTGGTAAATTGTGCACTTTTTGCTTTAAAAGTGATTGAAATCTATATGCAATAGCTGTACAGCAACAATTTAAATGTTGTTTAAGTGCGACTAAGCCTAACGAGCCCGCCATTTGTTTACATTTGAAACTCTTAACAGAATAGTGAATTAAGTCAGTTTGTGCACCAACTTTAGTGCCTTTTTCTCGAATGGGATCAAAAGTAAACTTTCAAATTGCACTAAAAAATCTTTCTTCCAGCCCGCTGGTCGAATTGCTTGTTTCTGGTTATAAATTGAAATTTTAATTATAGAAATTGTTTATAAACAGTATTTGGTGTTTTATGTGTTTGTATTTTACAATTTTTATTGAAAATATTTTGAGTTTTTATGTATTTTTGCCTTGCCGCGAAGAGAGAACTGAATTAACTGAATGAGAGATATATCTCTAATGAAATTCGAGGAAATAAGTTTACATGAAATGCTGCAAAAAAATGTGTAGCTGTACAAGAAGTCACGTGGTGTCCACATCAGTTACTAAAACATTTTGCAGGAACTTTTAGCTAAATGATTTGTCTAAAATTTCCCACAAGTAGTTAAACTTAAGTAAGCCTTTTGTAGTTAGTGTAGAATGTCAGATATCTGAGTTTGGTGTTCTATTCAAGATTAGCCTTGGACTCATGGGAATAGACTCCTTTGTACACAGAAAACAGCGAAATCAAGGTAAAAATTTCACAAAAAATTCTTTTTGTGTTCTTAAAAATTCTGATTATTTTGAGCTCTTTAAATCGCCCTAACTTGACCCCTCTTTAAAGACGCTACTTTTTACTTTTCTGAAACTAATAACCACTTTAAATAATCAAAAAAGCGAGCGTGCTCTTGCTTATGAAGATGACCAAAGTGCCCATATTAGCAATTTTTTTTCCCCTTTTAAGAATTCTACAATGGAAATTTGAGGTAGGACATCGACGATTTGAAAATTACATTTGACGTACGCTTATCATTTAAAAAATAAAATAATTAATTAAAAAATAACAAAAAATAAATAATTATTATTATGAATTATTTTACATAAGTTGTTTTTCAAACTTGCTTCGCTCAGTTTGCCAACCCTTGACAATGCTTTGAGGACTCATGGATCTGAAAAATGAAAAGAAAATAATTATTTTATTATATTATAAAAACAATCTAATTCAAATTAATTCGGTTAACGATAACAGAGGAAATAAAAAAAAACATATTTAATTATTTAAAATTTAGACGTTTAGTTTTGTAGTCCACGTGACATTAAAATATTCTTCCGAATTTTTGATTTTGACTTGCAGAATTACTAACAGGAATTCCACGAAATCCCAGGAGTCCTCGGAACCTAGTTTAAAGAGCTTAGGTTTATACTTATTACTAAGGAAAATCACAGAACACCACAGCTTAAACAAATCAGATTAAGGACCCTAAATCAGTTTCTTAGCCAGGATTCTAAATCAGTTTTTTAGCCAAGATGAACATCCTGTTGCTCAACAATGAGCTAAGGTCTCATCGGTTTACAATTACATAGACAAAGATTTAAATGCACATAATTAAATACACAGTCCAGTCACATTAATGTGACCACCACGTACTTTCCATGTCAGAGTTAAATAACCAATCACAGAAGGTAGGTGGCAGCACAGTGCAGTTGAGCGTATATAAAGGGTGTGTGAGGGCTTCGGAAAACATTTCAATCGTTGGCGTAATGCAGAAACGAAGCGATTTATCCGACTTCCAAAAGGGCATGATCATTGGCTTTCGGGCCAAGGGTGGAAGCATTTCCGAAACGGCTGAGTTTGTGAACTGTTCGCGTGCCGCCGTGGTAAAAGTGTACCGTGCATGGCAAAATGGGACTGTCCAAAATCAGCGACGTGGCAAATGTGGTGCACCACGGGCCATAGATGACAGAGGCGAACGACGGTTGCGGAGATGCGTTCGGGCAGATAGACGGGCTACCGTTGAGCAACTGACCACCAAAATGAACCAAGGGGCTACCAAAAGTGTCTCCCAAAGTACTATTCAGCGAACATTGCTGCGTCTGGGCCTCCGAAGCAGACGCCTGGTTCGTGCACCTATGCTGACTGCTGTTCATCGACGGCGAAGGCTAGAATTTGCACGCCAGTACAGCAGCTGGACGTCCACTGAGTGGCGACAGGTTGCGTTTTCGGATGAATCGCGTTTTATGCTCCATCGGACAGATGGACGTTGGCGTATAAGGCGTGAAACCTCTGAAAGGAACCACCCTGCAACCATTGCCGGAACGGTCCAAGCTGGAGGCGGGAGCATTATGGTCTGGGGAATGTTTTCCTGGCATTCTCTAGGTTCACTGATCATTGTGGAAGGCACAATGGATCAATACAAGTACGCATCTGTCCTTGCGGACCATGTTCACCCCTACATGCGCATTGTTTTTCCTCAGGATGATGGCATCTTCCAACAGGACAATGCGAGGTGCCATACATCTGCCAGTGTACGTGCGTGGTTCGAAGAGCACCAGGATGAGTTTACCGTCCTCCCCTGGCCAGCAAACTCACCTGACTTAAACCCAATCGAGCATCTGTGGGACCATCTCGATCGAGTTGTTCGCGCCATGGATCCTCAACCGCGTAATCTAGCGCAGCTGGCCACGGCATTAGAGTCGGCATGGCTCAACATCCCAGAGAACACCTTCAGGGACCTATGTGACTCTCTTCCTGCACGTCTCGCAGCAGTCCGCTCTGCGAAAGGTGGTTATTCTGGCTTTTGACAGATGGTCACATTAATGTGACTGGACTGTGTATGTTTAAATCAATTTAAAATGGTAACTGGAAGTGCAATATCAATTCTTTCCACGCAGGTTTGGGGGAAATTTCACAACAGAAATTACAATTTAAAATATGATTCACTAAGAAAATACCAGACAATTGTTAACAAATGCAAGCGAACAGCTTTGTTATGATTAAGTTCGGCGCTACATCTTTCAGCCACTCAGTGCAGTCTCTGAAGTTCCTAAATTCTGTCGCCCGTTGTCTCCTTAAATATTATTACAATCTGGCTGTCCCTAAATTCTGCCATCCCAGCGCACCTGCATAGGGTGTATCAGTTTTGGGTCTGACTCTGTTTGGGATTGGAGCGATAGTTTGTGGTTAGCTCAGCAATAAATAAGCAGCTAGCAAACCAACACCGAAAGAACCAGTTTAATCCAGTTTTCGATCGCAAGAAGTTTTAGAAATAGCAATGTTTCGCTATTCGGTAGCAATCTCTAAAATTGCACAGCATGTTATTTAAAAAAAAAAATTATAACTAGATATAATTATTTTATGATTAACATGACAATTAATAACATAAAAATTAATTAATAGTAAAACTGCTTTCGGACATTTGAGAAATAAAAAATGGAATCTAACACATCTAAACAAAACCTCAATAATAAATCTTTTGAGGACATAAAATTTATTTTTGAACGAGGGGCTTAAAGGGGAAGTAAAGAGAAAAAAAAATCAAGCACAAGTATAAAATAAATAAATGTGTTTTCAGTTAAATAATTACAAAGAAAAATCTTTTTATTTTTACTTCTAGAACAATCTATAATTTGCTGATAAAAAGAGGGGAGAATAGAAGAATTCATATGGCAAATTATTAAATTTAAAAATTCGAATTAAATTGATCATAGCGCAGCAGTACACTTCCTAATTTCTTTTCTTTTTTACAAAATCATCTGCGAGTTCCTTTACGCTTATTTTGAACCCACATTTTCATTAGAATGTTTTTTGTAAAAGAATGTGTATATCACCCATTAAGAAAAGTATTATTTAAGCACGAAGGTTTCCCTAAGTTTTACTAAACTAAATTAAACTAAATAGCACATAAATGAGACAACAATGCTACAAATGTAGCTGAATTTGTAGAAAATTGAAAATTAATACTTCTCCCACAGATATTTCTCCACACACTACGGTCTGTCTTTATACACAAAATTATTTCTAGACCTGATTAATAGATGGCGCCATGTGTTTAATAAGATTATGTTTTGCGACGTGAACGAATATATTCCGACGAAACGAAACATATCAGTGAAACTGAACATTTAGACAATAATTTATCGTAATAAAATTATTTAATGCAGTGCCTTCAAATATGATTTCTCATTCTCTTTCTGGAAGTAAAAACAAATCCGTTGAGTGGAAACTCAACGAAATTTATTTAACTAGAGAGGTACTCATAAGCTACCCGAACCGGTTTCAGAAATATATGTAATGTATGCTGCATGTATGGATGTATGTGTTCATGTATGCGTGCATATATGTACGTATGTATATATGTACGTACGTATGTACACACATATATAAATACATACATACGTGCATACATACATTTCTGAACCCGGTCCCGATAACAGAAAGACTACCGCTGTTTAATTACGAAAATTAAAATTCAAATTAACATAAAACATGTGCTTCATTGGAAATGTAAAAAAAAATATGCTTCATTGGAAATGTAAAAAAAAATTAACTAAGTCCATTTAGATCAAATGTAGAGTTGACACATATTGATAATAAGAATACTTAATTCAAATCAAGAAAGAAAATTATGCTAAGCGTTTCAAAATTCTTTATACAAGATCTAAGCTATATTTCATTCAAACAATATTGTGCATATGAAATAAAAAGTCTGATATCCTTAAACTTAAAAACAGTACAATCGATAAACATTTCCTGTTATAAATGTAAGAACACAAAGCTGAATATAAAATGAAAGCAAAATAAGTCAAACAAAATAGTTGCTGGCCAGTGCTATTCCACAGCTATAGTAATCAACACTTTAACTCATATTTGCTTATGATTTTCCTTTATTACTTAAAAGTCACTACATTTTACCCAAATGCTGTATTTCAACAGACTATATGCAGTTAATATTATTTTCTTTTACTCGTAATGTGTACCTGTGGTGTAGTGGTTATCACATCCGCCTAACACGCGGAAGGTCCCAGGTTCGAGCCCTGGCAGGTACAGTTAAATTTTTGTTTTGAAGAACATTATATATTCATTACTTATTTTACTATTACAAATTATTAGTTTACAACACAAAAATATATCACTGAATTATAATTCTTTTTTAATATAGTACTAATAGAAAGTTATTAAAGTTCATATAACACAAGAAAGCTTCATTTTGTTTCAAAGGAAGGGGGTGCCAAATGGCAATCATAGGAAAAGTAAAAGGGATTTAAAATGTAAGATGATTTATTAATGTAGATTCGTATGAATACATTCAACAATTTTTTTTTACATTGTTCCAGTTTTATTAAATGGGAAATTGACGAACATTTTGCACAGTTGTAAATATTTTTCATGGATGTTTACGATGAAATGAATCAATTACGATATACAGAAACAACCCATGGTCTAAGAACAAAATATTCCCATTACATAAATATGAAAACTAAAAAAAATCTGAAAGTTTTAAGTTTCATATTACGGCGGCCTTTTTTTTAAACGTTTTGTGTGTTACCTTTATTTATTAAATATTATGTTCTTTGCACTTAAACCATAAAATTCAATTCAACAGCTATATCACAAAATAATTTGAAAAGAGCATGTCTTTAGAATTTCGATGCAGAGTCTCGCTCGCTGGAGATAAAAATGTTTTATTTATTTATTCCCCGTTGCTCACTTTGAAATTGTTGAGTTTTCTAATTAAAAACTCATGAATGCTTTACAAAATATGAAATAGATAGTAAAACAAATTTCAAATATGGGCTTCAAGGTGCCCATATTCGGGTGGAGACATATGTTATTTCAAATTTGATAGCCCTAAGTACCATTGTTTTATCACAATGCGAGAAACATATTACATTTATGCAGATTCTTCCTTACTTAATTTCTTTAAATACATAAACAGGGCTATAATATTTAGTGCAACTATTTGAAAAGTGAAACGCCGTTTACAGTGAAACCTCACATAATACGAAAATGAAATTAATAGTACTTTTGGGTTAGCATAAAAGTTGAAAATTTACATACAATTATACTAGTAAGTAGAAGATGGAAAAAAATTACCTGTACCTGCCAGGGCTCGAACCTGGGACCTTCCGCGTGTTAGGCGGATGTGATAACCACTACACCACAGGTACACAGTCTATTCTGGTCATAATATTTTTAAGTATTCAAACTATTGAAGTTTTATAAAGATGTTAATTGTAATTGTGGGGAATAATGTGCTTATCTTCAAAAGAGGGAATGAATTTTTAATTATGCTATGGAACACTAAATCGTAAAATTAGCAGAAATGATTCCTAAATCGATACACATACAGCATTAAATACAGTATTAAAAGATAAAACTGTTGACTTCAACAATATATTTTGAAGATTAGTAACTAAACCTATGGAACGCACTTATAACACTTATATTTTAAAATTATAAGATTAATTTATGCTATAGCTTCATAAATTTAAATTACGTATAAACTAATAAATTTAATATATTAATAATAACAACGATGACTCACATTTTGCATTATATTTATGAATACACATAAATTTATACCATTTACAGTTAATAAAAAAAGCACACTCTACAATCAATTTTACATATTTTTAATAATAGAAGAGGGATTATTATTATGACTGTTATTATGTTTAGTAGTATTATAGTTTTAACTCTACAAAGCATTAAATAACCATGCTGTAAGACGCTCATAAAAAGTATATAATAAAATGCTCTATAAACTTTGAAAAAAGGAAAATTCAAGGTTACTCTATATAAAATTTGAGAGTGGAGGTCTGAAAAATAATATTAATGTACAATTTAAATACAAAAATTAATTCAAATATACCAATTTCCAATATTAATTTACGGCCAACTTGACTTTGGTATTTATGCAGTTTTATTATTTATGCAATTTACTATTTAGCTATCATATAATACATTTTATTATTGTTGCATAAATACCAATACTGACCCGTGCAATTACCGGATTTCAAAATGCAAATTCAGGTCAGAATTTGTACATATACTACTCATAGATGGCGCCACAGTATCACACTCGCCATAGACGCCTTGAAGACTAACAAGGTTAGAAAAAAATACTAAATAATTTTTTCCCGATAATTCATCTACTTTAATCAAATATAAATTCTCATTACCAAGAAAGTTTTATTTTTGACTTCAGCAACTTTAGAAATTATTGACGAAAAATATCTATTAAATAGCAAAGTGTGATTAAAAATTGCAAAATTGCATCACAGGTGCATGCACAAAAGAAAAAAAAAAAATTCGAATTAAAGAAGTGTACTTTTAAAATTATAGAATATATAATTTTAAAAAATGGAGATATATTCTATAAATTTTCTAATTTTAAAGGAAATGAAAGTAAAAAAAAGCAAATTTTCTGAATTTCAGTTATTTTTAAATATCATTATTTTCTACAAACACTTTAACATAAAAATAACTGATTTTTTTAAATATACCAATTTATTACAGGAGTTCAAATTTAACATCAAAGAGGGAAGCGAAAAAATAGAAAAATGTAACACACAATAAAAGGTTCACTGTCGCAGGGCCCTCGACTACCGATTTCAGATTAGGACTTTCGAAAAGCAAACTGAAGTAGAATTTTTCCAGCATATTTTACTTCTTCAGGTTTTGAACATTAATCATATTCAAAATACTCTTCTCAGAAGTGAATAACCACGCAGTCAAAACACATAATACAATTTTGAGGATAAAAATACATTAATATTCCATTTACACACTCCACACAGTACACGAGCGAAACCAAAACTTTTATGATACTCCAGTCCACTTCAGTTCCTTTGCAATTTCTTCAGTTCAAGCTATGGCTACATGAAAAATATTTATCTTTCAAACTGAAATATGCAATAACAATTAATTAAATAAATAATAATTAATAAATGAAGATCTAAATATTATATTCGTGAATTAATAGACCAAAAATATCTAAAAGACAGTAACGTTAGCTATTTATGCAAATTCTATGTTTACAAACGAAGTATTATGTGCTTACAAATAATTTCTTGAATCATTGAAGTAAAGCTAAATACCTGGAACTTTAAATATAGTTTGCAGTCAGTATTCAAGCAATCAAAGCTTTCAGGTACTGTACTTAGGTTTGAAAGATTGCTTTATACTTTTTCATCGCAATAAATATTTCAATATATTTAGTTCGATAATTAATACTTTGCTTCACAGATGGCACCACCTGCCACTGAAGTTATATTTGATAAAAAATAGTTAATTTAAATGTTTTAATATATAAAATATTTAAAATATATAAATATTT
>KK120094.1:804795-818460 GCA_000611955.2 Stegodyphus mimosarum | reverse complement strand
ATATATATAATACTGTAATAATGTATGTATATAATACTGTAATAATGTATATAATAGTTTAATTAAATGCATCTAATATGCCTTACTTATTTTGCTCTTTTCGTCTGAAAATTGATTTATCTTTTCTGTACTGAAATCCGCACCACCTCTGGTTCACTGGACTTCTATTGTAGTAGCAAAAATACAGAGGATTAAACCATGTGGGACTAATGGAGGTTAATTACTTAATGCATGAATTCTAAGTTGATGAATGGTACATAGTCTAAGAGCAATATTTACATGCATGAATTCAGATTTGAAGTTGTCGGCATACTGGTCAGTTTTTACCGCTTTTCAGTAGAAATTTGTGTTTATCTTGTTGATAAATGATTGCATGTTATCAACTTTAAGATCATTGTGTAATGGTTTGTTTCGAACGAACCGCTGAACTCCGGTGATTTTTCGCAGAAAATTATTTTGAAAGATTTCGAGCTTATTAAAGTTGGCGTTTGATGTCGTGCTCCATGCTGGCGAGGCGTATGGGAGAACTCATCTTAATACTATTAAATACAGAAGAGCTCATTTTCCTCAGAAGGTCCAGTTTTGATGATTTTAACAGAAAACAATTGAGTTTTCTGGAAATTCCTATGGCTTCTCCTATTGCAGATGAGAGATGTGCACTTTAAAGAGAAACCCTGAGTAAACCCTTATTAAAGTGAACGCCTAAGTATGGTACTCGTTTAACATTTGGAATTCTTTTATTAAAAAGAACTAGCTGCTGATCAACATTTTTCCTCAAATGTCGACCTATAAATAGAATTTTGATATGGCATTGATGCAAGTTCTCCACTCCCTACACCAGTTCTCTATCTCACGCATACGACTTTGGGTACATGTGATGGCGAAGCCGGGTTCAGCGAACTCGAATCTACCGCTGTATCATTGACGTAACACGCAGAAAAGCAGTTTATGTTATGACCAAACACTGGAAGGTATAAATGAGATAATTGGGTCTAGTATCGAACCTTGAGGGATGCCAGCTTGGTAGAATAACAGCTGCCCTGCCTGAAATTAAATTTCTATAAGGAAGGAGTTGACAAGAGGTTGCTAGTGGCTAGTTAATGGATTAAACCATTATGTCAGACATTCAAAACACTGTCAAGTCTATCATAAGGGGGAGAGAAAATGGAAAATTTTGGTGTCAGCGAATTGCAGCACTGATAAATTCAACTGTTCTAATTAACTGCATTGCAATCGACAGGTCTTTTCGAAATGCAAATTGCTGATTGGGTGATGGATTTATCTCTGGATCTAACCGTTTGAAGATTATTCGTTCGAAGACTTTCCCTAACGACGGGAGCAGACTGATCAACCTGCAATTCTCTATACAAAAACCATTTTTACGAGGTTTGCGTATTAGAATCGCGTGTGGGATTCCACGTGTAACATGTTTGCCCGTGGTTGGAAAGTATATTGCATGCAGGCAGATGTTGAAAATGCTACGTAGCGATATTCCCTATTATAACAATATATTTCTGGTAGATGTTTGAGCATGCTATTTGAAATTTTCTTTCTTTCCGGAGCTTTTCTGTTATGGAGTTTAGATATGATATTTTTAACCTCTGCATGGATCGGAAGCTTGGCAACGTTGGGCTGACGTAAACAATTGTTAACTGAATTATTAACAAACTGAATGTAATTATAATCAGAAGAGTTATAATGAAGAGTGAACTGTTTCGAAGAACACTGTGCAAATGCGTTAGCCTTGTCCTCATCAGTGTAAATGAAACCAATGTTATTGCCTAAAGGACTATTCCGTATTTGTTACTCTTTAGGTTGCGAATGAATGTCCAAAAAGAACCATCTTCAGTGTTGAGTCCCTCAATTTTATTACTCCAGGCCTATGTTCTGTGTACGTCTGTGACGTTTTTGAAATATCTATTTCCGTCTCATGAGTAGGTATGAATTTTTCTCAGACGTTTACGGGTTCTTACTATTTAATTTCTGGTAGAAATTTTATATGGTAATTATTGGCCCTGATATCCGAAGTAGCGTGAATATAAGCATTTTTTATAGAATCTGTTGATATTTTGAATTATCTGATAATTATCTTGTGGGGTTTTTAAAGTACCATTTGTGAGAGTACGATTTTTGATGTATTCTTGAGAAACAGTCCCACTAGTAATTTCGCGATGCTTTCTCCGTCTAGTTTTAATATATCAATGTGAGCCAGCATTGGTGTGTGCTCTGAGAATAGATCACTAATGACCTCAGTGATGAGGGAAAGGTTTTGAGGTAAAGAATAACTCTAACACATCTAGGTTTGGATTAGCGTGCGTTTGCCTGATGGTGTAATCTTCAAGAGGATATAAATAATGTGGATTATTGCAAAGAAAATTGTTTAATACCTCGCCGTTTTTGTTTGTACGGCAGCAGCTGGAACTGACATGTTTGGGATTGGAATTCCACCAATAATGGGGGATAGGGTTATTTAGAAGTTTAATCAGATGTTGATTCAGAAGAGCCACCTGTATATCTTATTCTGTCACAGCGATAACTTCTGTAATTTCGAATGTACAGGAGTGCATGTGTTTCATTTATCAGTGCAGTGTTCAAGAAAGTCCTGTAGTTCACTAGTTTGGGAGCAAAGTTTATGACAAACCAAAAGACTATGACATGATCGAAACTGGGGTTTTTCGATTGTGTTCCTAGGGTCCATAGTTTTCTTGGTTTCTGGCTTCGCTATTTTTGGCACATTTGCCTTTGCGGGCGATTGGTATAGTATCGAAATAAGGTCAGCGAGATTTTTTATAACCTTACTTCCATCTACTATGACATTTTGCATTTTGTCTAGGTGGATGGCGGCCTGAACATATAATTTGCTTATTATAACTCTGTCCTTAAATTTGGGAGAAATCTGAAGTGCACTATGATGTCTATTTGGAATATGCCTCGTAATCCCTTCTGAAGCTAGTAGGGTTGCCCACACAGTTAGAACACTTTGGCCTAGAGTCCTTTGGTTTAGCGCAGTCTCGGCTTTCGTGGTCTTCTGAGCATTTGCAGCACCCTGGAGGGGGTGGCGGCAGATAGTCTGTGTACAGCTAAGCCTCGGCCACTTGAAGAAGTATTGAGTTGACCCACGCCGATTTCTTTACTTTTCAAATTTGACGTGTAAACACATCAGATGCCTTTAGGTTATAAATCTTGCCGTTGTGGGAGTTTTCAGCTGAGTTAATTGGATAAATCAGCATTTTACATTATTGGCAAACATTCTAAATCTACGATTTCCATTAAAAATGTACAGAGTTCAAAACGCAGATAAATCCAGAACTGAGCTTAAGCTGAATTTAAATTATTACAGTTAAAAGTTGCTTTTGCGAACTATAAGGTAATTTTAGATAAAAGCAAAGGTCTGCTTTTTTATTGCTTATCTATAAAAAAATATTAAAGCTATTTTATAGGAATTTTACTCTGTTAAAGAATTATTAAAGGAACTACCGAAAAAGTATTAAAGAATATGCGAATAGCATAAGAAATAACCCGATAAATAATTCCGGTTATAGATTTTAGTTATATTCTATTCACATAGATGGCGACACATGCTTCAACAGTGGAATTTTTCTTCCAATGTTTTTAGTCTCGCGTAACTTGAATCGCATATTTTGAAATGAAATCAAGCAACTTTTACAAATTTTTGTGAAATATAATATTGTTACGTGTGTACAGACTCGTAATGTATTGAATGTACACAGAAACAAAGTTAGTTTGATGAAAATTATTTGCCCCAAAGAAACGCTTAATAGTTCTGGAACTTTTCACAAAAGTATTCGTACAGCTCTTCTCAGTTTACCAGATCACAAACAAAAGTTACCGCTTCAAACTACTAATAACGTTAAACACAGCCCAATGTAAAGGGCACCTAAAAATTAAAGCTCGCACGGAGATATCGCAATACTCCAAACTCAACACTGAACCAAAAACTGAGAACTGATGCTTTCTCCGATCATATAAAGCTTTCCACAGACCGCCGAGAAATTTCTAGTACTTTCGATTTATATAGTTACAGTTAGGACTTAATTTCTAAAATCAGAAGTGCCGGAGCCCAATGGAAGGCGGTGAAGAAGGAATAAAATAATTAAAATAAATAGTAATACCAATAAAAATAATTAAATTAAAATTAAAGGGCAGAATTTCTGAATTGAGATAAAAAAATTTAGTAAATTATTAAATTAATAATTAAGAGTTAAATAAAAAAAATATTAGACCTCGTCTTACTTAAAGCTGCGACTAGAGTTACAATTTCATTCCAAAACTAAGAACTACTTCAACCAGGCATCGGTTGAATTTAAGCTCTGAATATGCAATAATAATGTTCTATTTCAAGGCATGATAGAAACAAAGACCATTCGTTTTCCAGCATACCAATGGAAAAAATCTGATGACTTGACATGATCACATGACTTGTCCGGCCCAATAAATTTTGCTGTACTTCATTAAAATTTATTTCTTCGAATTTTTCTAATTAACTAACCGATCCCAGAAGACAAATTGAAAGTGAAATCAAAAGTTGCAAATTCTTAAAAATTAAATATCTCAGCGAATTTCACAACGAACATAAAATTTATCCAGATACAAGTGTAAAACCGGAAGACCGCATTAAAAGTTAGCTTTCCAAATTTAATTTTTTTTTTTCAAATTTGACGTTGCCGAAACATGAATACTTTTGTCACTTTAAACACTTTTATAACTGGAAATATATGACTACGATCAACGGCTGCAGGATTGAAGTAAAATAAACTTAAAGCATCTAAAGATAAAAGTAAACTGGAGTCAAAGCAAGGCAATATTAATAATAATATTAATAATTGCAATATTAATAATTGCATACTTGTAATAATATTAATAATTGGAATATTAATAATATTAATATTAACAATATTAATAATTGCATACTTGTAAAAGAGGTTAAACAAAATATCTAAACAATTCAAAATTAAAAAAGGATCACATTTAGTACAAACTCGAAAACTAAAAATGCGAAAGGGGAAAAATATACAAGATAATAAAAATATAAAAATTAATCTCCTTTTACTGAAACTCCAATTCAGAACTCATCAGGGGAAAATGAGTTAAAGCTTCATAAAAGTTGATTAATGTGCTTCCAAAACGTTTGCGTTCTTCTGGTTCATTTGAGATCAGTAACCGAAAAAGAAACAAATTTTCATTACATTAAAAATTCATATAAAACAGAAAAAAGTAAATCTCAAATGTTCCAAGATTTTCCCTGCACGCCTTCGAAACACTTGGAAAAAAGAATAAAACAAAGCATTGTTTCAAATTGACTACACAAAAATGACTGCAATTTACTTTTATCTTTAGATGCTCTAAGTTTATATATGCGTATATATATATATATATATATATATATATACATATGTGTGTGTGTGTGTGTGTGCGTTTGGAACTGCTGATTGCTATAAAAAAGAGTTTATGACACATATGTGTGTGTGTGTGTGTGTGCGTTTGGAACTGCTGATTGCTATAAAAAAGAGAGGTGCACAACTAGATGTTATAGCAGTCCCACATATAAAATTTCAATGTTCTACTGCTAGTATTTTTGAATTATGTGAGATTCTACATACCTACATACATACATACATACACATACACATACACAGACATCATGAAAAAATCTACTTTAAATCAATTTTACAATCTGTTTGGAAAGAACTTTTATTCTGTCCGTACGTACAAAAATTACGCAAAAAAAAAAAAAAAGTCGTCCAAAGGGATTCTTCAAAGGGACGGTCAATATGGATATTTCTGTTGAAACATCCATCCCGAAATTTTTCGCCATTACAATACTTACTTTACTTAATACAAGGAAGTAAAAAGGTAAATTGATTAAGATGGCGCTACTACTGAGAATAAAGAGAATGCTAGAAGCACTATAAGGGTATGTAAAGAAATTTTAGCAGAGACGTGTAGCTTCGAAGACAATTTTCCTTACATCATTCAAAAAGTCTACAGGAGCTCTGTAGCTGAAGTACTAGCGCTGGACGTGTACGATCAGGGCCACCAGTTTTAGCAATTTCAGGCAAGACAATTTTACCTGCTTAAATAAAATCATTGCATTTCCTGCAGACTAAGCCTTTTGACATACGAATTTGGGGGTTTTCTTCTCACATTTGGAAGTTAGATTCGATTTTTGAGGGGTATTTATTTTTTAAAAACTATCTGGCTGCTGAAATTGTGGTTCACTTGCAGAAAAGAATGCCGGCTCCGGTGCGCTGTGCCTAAAATGATGATTCATCTCAAAAACTGAGGTGTACCGAAGCCGAGCTTCGATCGGCTGAGGCCCAATTTAAGCTCTAGTTACAGTTTCATATAGGGCCGGATACAGTTACAGTTACGTAATGATAGGACCAGTTATAGATGCACAGGAGTCGAACCCAAATGTCTCCAAATAGTCGTCAAGTTTGACGACATTTGGTGTCGAATTTTCTTCTTTTTGAACATAGGATTCATGTTTATGACCCTTTACTTTGGGAAGTATACGTATTCGAAATCATGCAAACAAGAAACAGTATGATTTTTTCGAGCCAACTAGCATTCAGTCAGAGTTGGAGTCTCTAAGGATCCAACAATAAATCTTATTCTAAGGTGGAAAGATGATCTGAAATTCAAATTTGGGGACATTCCGAACAATGTCGTAACTGCAGAAGAATAAAATATAATGACAACAAGGTCACTGTGGTTAGCTTTAATAGCGGAATGTCTTTTATGATGGAAGAAAAATTTTTGAAGGCTTTTATTAGTAACCGTGGAAAAAAATTCTGTCAATGAGCAACCGATTCCAAATAGTTGCTTTCTTGTGAAAAAGACTGTGAAGAACAAATTTTAACAGCATGATATACGTAAGAGCAGTATGGTCGATGATGGTCTATGAATTGAATTTTAACATTTTTAAACCAACTTTCCAAGACTTACGCAGAATTTTAGTTTTAAAAATCAGTTTATATGTTACATTCTTGTAATACTCAGTAGACTCAAATACAGCTTGATTAGCTTTTACACCAACCTATTAGGCCTGGGTCTTTAGACCCAGATTTTACAAAATTAGAATAGACTCCGAAGATCTTTGATAAAATGTTGCAACAGGGTTCCAACCTATCTCAATCAATCAATGAGAAGAACCAGGTATACGCATCGAAGCCACAGACTTAGTAGTCTTCGATGTTTATAAATTCTGAAACCTATGACCAGATGTTTTCAAAATAATAATGATGATAATGATAGTAAATAAATATTCTCTAATTATTACTGGAAATCAGTTTCACACTTCTTAGATTTGTTTAAATAAACCTCTGAAAAAATTTGACCTAATAGTTGCTGTTGCGAGATCCTGCATTACATTTGCAATTGAATCTGCATCAGATCTTCATACTCTCTATGCATTAAACTTAAACAAATTAAACAAAAAGAAACTGAAACAAATTAAACAATTAAACTGTGCCTCGGTTGGGAAATAAATTTGCAAGCCATTTTTGCAAATGCTAGTTTTAAAAATGAATTTAATTCCAAACACATGAGGATGAACATTTTCATGACAACTTTCATGTTAGGAATGCCTTTAATATGTTTTCAGTTTTCATAACTCTGTATGAATTTAGGAGCATTTGAGTTTCTTCGGTCCTACTTTTGATCGCCATAGATTTTTCGTGAAAAAGGTTTTAAAAAGCTTAGTTTGGACACTGAACGTACCTGTCTTTGAAAATTCTGGATTGCTTTTGTTTGTTTTATTAAAGCATGTAACATTTAATCTATTTACTTTTATAAGTTCTTTAATTATATATTTGTGGTGCATAAAGAAATATACGTGTTTTAAAAAGCGAAAAATCTTTTATCGTCGTTTTTGTCATAGACTCGTTCCATAGATTTCACATTCTTTTTTGGATTGACTGCAAAATGATAATAGCATGAATCTAAATCTGCACTCCACATGTGTTATTAACTTTTATTAGGTCGTAGAGACAGTACGTATTTTTTGAAAGCAGGAGAGATGAAAAATGAGCAATGCCCTCGCCGAAACTCGAACCATGGACCTCTTAAATACGCGTCGAGCGTGCTGACCCCGACGGCATGCTAAAAAGGATGGAGAAATTCGTTATATGCTCCCCTTTTTAAAGGGCGACTGAAAATTAGCAGATCCAATCGTCAAATCCTGGAGAATCATCATACACAAAATTGGTCTTAGTACGGCGGCCAATATAGAGTCATTAGGATTTTTTGGATGCAGAAGACATGAAAAATGAGCAATGCCCTCTTCGGGGCTCAAACCACGGACCTCCCGAGTGTGCTGACCAGTACACCACGAAGGTAAGCTAAAAAGGCGGGAGAAATACCTTATAAGGTATTTAATATCATACCGACATTTTTATTGCGGGAGCCTAGAGTTAGACAAGCGAGAGCATTGCTCCTTGCTAGTTTATCATTTTCCAGGATTTCAAAAATTCTCAGACACCACAAGCGACTAAAATAAAGCGTACGATAATTCATCAGCACCTGCATTTGTCGACTGTGTCACTCTGCTTTCCAGGTTCCCTTTAGATGAGGAAGAATATAAGAAATTTTCTCTTTTCTTACCACTTTGTGGTGGAAGCACGTTCAACCGTATAACATCGAGAGGTCCAAATTTCGCATCTAGAACTCCAGACCCGATGTTTCATGCTTCTAGCTGCGAAATTCACTCTCTGACACTGTCTCTTCTTCAGCGCTATTTTTTTTATTACTCCTGTAAATGAACAAATGGATTAAGTTTGTCCAATCCCTTAATACGGTGCTTTGGTCTCCAACTAACCGAATTGACTAAAACTGTCATGTGCGATCTTACATCCATCAAGGGAAAATTTTGCGTTACCCATTTATCTATCGTATCCTCTTTGATGCAGAGCAGACAGTTCGCTAATGGACAATGGAAGCAAAAAAAAGTTTTATTCTTTATGCTTGGCTTGGCTAGCGTATTTCAACTAGGGAAATTTTCAGTGTCTGACATTTGAATATTTTACATATAGCTTTTCGCATTTCTGTGATGTCTATAATGTCTCTGTAATTTCTGTAATGTCTATTTAACATCTCTTTAATCCAAAATCTCTATCTAAAAAAAATCTGTTTAAGGCTTTGTTTCAGTTTACATGTACACCATTTGCCAGTGCATTCTATAATCAGGCTAATTTTATCACTTATCGTTTGTATAAAATGCTTCTCACAAAACTTTCCAAGATGAGTAATTGATATCGACAATTAAGCTTTTCTATCGGGATCAGGATGGCATTCAACAGGATGGCATTCAACATTGCATTCCTGTGTTCTCTAGTAGAAACATAACAGTCCCCTGTACAAGCGTAAACAAAATAGAGAGGATTGTTCCCACATAGATGTATATAAAAATGTATAACAATCATCCGCAACAAACGCGACAGTATCTGGCCTCTGCCTCGTTTGACCTGGCCTCCCTAAAAAACGAAATTTCATCTATTATTGTTATACAGATAGCAGTCCCTTACCTTTGCTAGTCTCAGCAAAAATTAAAAAAAGACGTTTATATACAGACTAGCCAGCTTCTGAAGCATTTTTGCAAGCTTCTCACAAAGACTAATTACTATTTCCAGAGTTAACTTCATTCCATAAAAGCAATCGATTAAAAAATACGTCCAACGCCTCTTTTCAAAATATGTTACATGGTTTCCGAAGGGCTGACGGAATGTTTTTAAGCTTAGAGGTGGGTGGGGGGCTCGTTTACACGGTGCTTGCTTCTCCGCCTCCCTCGTGTAAAGAACTCGAGAGGGATCGGGGTCTGAAACATGATCGTTTGGGAGGCTGGGTGCAGTGGGTGTTAACTACGGAACGGATGCTAGCACTCCCCAGTTACCATTATCAGCTTTGATCATCGTGATCATTTATATCGAAGCATCACGCTTGTTTACTCAAGCGTAAACGGTAGGACCAGCGAGCAGGTGTTCTCCACTGGTCACCCCTATTTTCCAGCCCCTTTTCCAAGTTCGCTTTACGATTAAAAGTCTCGAATTCGCTTCCCAGCAGCATCTTTTCTACTGTCTTCAGAAATAACTATTGTTTTATGGTGTTACTCTTTTTTTAATTTTTGGCCGCTGATTTGCAGTGAGGTTAAAATTTTAAGAAAATAAAGTGGGTAATAAATAAGCTAAAATGATGAACGTGTGGCGTAATCAGTTCTACTCCCCCTCCCAGATTAATGTTTATTTTACTTATTCTTCCAAGGAATGAAGGCGAGAAAGCGTTAACAAAGGGGTTTGAAATCAATTAAATTTCTCTGCTAAAGCAGGCAGACACAAGACAGTCTGAGGCCGTAGGCATAGAAATCTTTCGGAAACCCTAGTATTTCCTTATTTTCTTAAGAGAAGAAAGAGTTATTGGAGAGTTAGAGGATGATTTTAAAGGTCCCTGAAACATGAGGTTTTTGGCCTAAGCTCTTTGGACCTAGGCAAAATCGGGGCTGAAATGAAGCCATACTTCTAAAAATTTTTCTGCAAATAATTTCATTGTATCACCAATTAGTCTTTACTTAAATAACCGAAGAGACGTAAATTGAAAAACCACAATAATTTTTATCAACGCCTTTTAATGAATAAGAAATTCTGTAGCAAAAGATTGTATCAACTCAATACAGATATCATAAACTGCAGGAAACGTATTAAAAACAGTAACTTTTTTTCCAAAATGAGCTATAATAATGAATGTCGAGTGCACAAAATTTGTAATTTTTTTTCCAGTATCGTTAATGGTAGTAGTTTTTCTGATACATGAATTAATTTTATTATTAATTAACGATCATTCCAATGAAATATTAACAGAAAATTTTAGTTGCTGTTAGAAAGTTCATAGCTTTTATTAACGAATTATTAAGAATCGAACATTAATTATTCGTCATAAATTTCCTGAACATACGAAAAATAAATGCTTTGCTACTCCACTTCTTGATTTCATTCGACCTAGAAAGGCATTTTACATTCTACCGTTTTTGGTATGATTGTGTAATAGATCATTTAGTTTATTGGTGTTTTGTTAATTGTAAGTACTTTAGTTTATATATTTAGTATATCAATTTGATCTTCTGTTAACTTCTGTCTGTAGTGAATATGCGAATGATGCAAATACATCTATGTATGTCTTTGTAATAAAGATATAAATTTGTGTATGCCTGTAATAAAGCTATAAATATGTCTGTAATAAATCTGTAATTGTGTATGTCTGTAATAAAGATACACTTGATTATTTAGCTAAAGGTATGAACGTCATTGCATTGTGAAGGTCAAAGAAGGTCCCTTCGCTTCTTTCTATAAGTTTCAATAGCTTTTATTTATTGATTTATTGAATATGCAAAATGTGTCCATAGGTGAGTTATTACAACCATACATAAATATATTTTGTTTATTAGAATTTTATTCATGGGTGTGTAATCAAACCTTGTTGTGAAATTTTGAGTTAGTTGAAAATATTTTTTCCAATTATGTCGAATTGCTTTTGGTGAGCAGTATATTATACAGCTGATACATGTACAGTACTTTTAAGGAGGAAAATGAATGCTTTTGTTGTTTCAGTTTAAACTGAATGGAGCATTTAACTTTGAAGTTAAAATGAAATGATAAACAGGAACAAAATAAAATGAATTTATAATATACTTGTATCATATTTTATAATTAATATCATATATTGATTTCTCGCTTGTATAATAAAATATGCCACAACCACCTTAACATCATAAAACCGTTTCATCATTTTGCAAATAAAAAAATCGCTGATTTTTAATTACTGAATATTTATCTTATTAATTGGTTTTCTGTCTGCAGATAATGATGGATGATGCTAGTATAATCTGCTAAATATCTCTGCTTCTAACGTTATTTCAAATACTACAAAATTTTACCTGGCCGTAAAACCGAATAATATTACGGATGTTTTCGGGATTTACTAGTCCTCCGCCAATTCATTCTTTCCGTGAGAAAGGTAGACCTTTCCTTCTTAGCCTTAATGAGTTTATTTAAATTTGCTCAATCAAATATTATGACCTGAACATATTTCGTTTTATTTATAGAAGCGCTTCACCAGAATAATTGACTACTGAAGGACGAAGATAACTCATTTGTCCCTTAAAAATCACCAAGCCTTTCAATCGAATTCATTGGTTATTAAACGAATATCTTCTGTTTAGATTCTCTTTATCGAAATCGAAGAGTAAGAAAACCAAAAGCAAAATACTTTGACTCAAAGATTAAAAAATCAATTCAAAGTTTAGAATTAAATGTTCGGATTTTCTTTGTATAAATTTTAATTGCAATTTCATACCTGAATAACAATAAGTATTAATAATATTTGCAATAATAATCTTAATAGTGTATTAGAAGATGAAAGAGAATACAATCATAGTCTTTGCAGATAATTTAATTCTGCTTCTTAGACTGCATTTTAATTATAAATTTCCTGTATGTTTAAATAAAGCAAACTAAACCAATATACATATATTTCATTAAAAGCTTGCTGTTTGATGAAGAAAGCCAGTATATGTATAGTAAAATGTGTAAAAGTAGCTTCCAGTCGCTTTTATACATTTTACTGTACAGGTAAACTTCACCTTAAATGACGATGCTAAAAGACACTTACAGAATTTCACAGATTTATTAATGTAAATTTCAGTTAGAAATTGTAGATTACGATATTTAGTTAGTTATTCGATGGTTGCTTATGTTATTGTTCCGTTTTTAGTGAATGTCTCTTCCTCTTAAAACGCTAATATCAATTCTGCGCAGCTAATTTATTCACGGAATTGGTAGTGTAAAATATTTCAGACCGCTAAATTTCGTGAATTTTCACTGCCTGTTAAGTGACTATACCGGAAATATTGACTTTTTATTTTGGGGTAAAATTAACTGCTTTGATTATTACACATCATATTGTTAATTCTGATTTTTCATTCCTTATTGACTGATGCATTGTTATCCAGAAGGCATTTTAATCCGGCTTTCAAATGATACGCAATATTGAAAATGCCATTTGAATTTACATTAAAGCTTATCAGTATTGGCGCATGTACAAATTACTCATATATATATACCAAAGATTGAAGTAAGCAATTGTTTGGCAGGCGCCGTCGGGAAAAGAAACGGAACCATTGGGACTTACTATGTTGAGTTAATTTAATTTAATCTGATTATTCGCTTAAAGTTTTTCACTTTCAGTCTCTTTGTTTTCGTTTGACGAAACGCGCTAATGGTATTAGCTGAATTCGAATTTTATCGCGCTTTTCCCTTGATAAGTCCGTATTAAACATCGAATTGGGCTAATGTACCATTTACTGCCATTTCTTGTATTTTTTCTGTATATTAAAAATGTTTTGGGGTTTTTTAAATGATTTTTTATATATTTTTTAATTTTTAATTTGATAGATTTTTTCTCTTCCTTTGTAGTTTTTATAGTTTTTCACGTTTTATTTTTTGGTTTCTTTTACTTTTTTACTCTTGTAAAAAATACTCTTGTTCTTGTCTTTTACCTTTTACTTGTAATTTTTTACTCTTGAACTACAGTATCAAATGTACTTTTAAGCAAAAGCAGTTTAAAACCTCCCTTTCTTTACAAATATTAAATTTTGCA
>KK120094.1:770237-804662 GCA_000611955.2 Stegodyphus mimosarum | reverse complement strand
AATATATTTCAATTAGTATATTATATGTGTGTGTGTGTAAGATATAAAATATGAAAGAAAACTACTAACTTTAATTTGGCAAGTCTTTTAATTCCTCATTTTAATTTGGCTACGCCCCCTTCCTCTTTTAAAATTATTAATTATTTATAATATATGAATATGAAGCGCGTCATCTCAAAAGTAATTCGCGTCAAGCCATCTGATATAAGCCTAGCAATGCGGATAGTTTTTTTTCCAACCAGATTAAAGAATCTTCTGACTATATACATCATACTCTTCTAAATACTTACTTACGTTCCTACTTTTCTCTTGCTCTGCCAGCATGTGTCACTCGCATCGCTGCCTCGTCCATTGTCTAACGATACGGTAAACCGCACAAAACTGTGGTGTGCATATCGCGAATGCTAATGAAAATATGTATCTCTAGAATTAGTTTTTCTGAAATAAATTGTGTTTTGTTTTCTGTATGTCTGTCCGTGAATGGCACCTTATGCATCCACGCAGCTATGTTCTAATCACTCAAATATTTACAAAATGAATTGTACACACGTACACACTCACACCTATATATGTATATAAGTTTGTGTCACAGTATCAACTAAAAGGCACATAATGAAACTAACAAATATTTTGCTTTACACATTTTTTAATAATAATTTCGGCTAAAAGAAAACAAGATTAATTTACTATAAACTAATGAATGGTTAGGTATTTTAAAAATAATGAATAATGAGAAATATAACATACACATAATACAGATGATTTCGATAAAAATAAAGGAACATAAATATTTTTGATTTACATATTTTGATCTCTTGTTTTTACTTCAGCAAAAAATAAATATATTACATGACAAAAAAATAACATTTTTTACATTTATTTCATTCATTTCTCGAATTGATTTCAATCATTTTGCAACAGTTCAAACAAATGAATTAAATTCACACATTTTCTCATCATTTTTTTAAAATTTAGAATAGTATAGCTACTTTTCTGCTTCGTGAAGGTTTAAAACAGTTTGTCAAAAACTAAATAAATTGCTTTATTGATATGATGAATCAGAAAGTGTTGATTATACATAAATAATATTAGAAATGTTTTCTATATAAAAACATAAGATTTAACGTCACGAATGTCCGCATTATATAGCAGATAAGCTGTTTAATACTTCTTAGGAACAGAGATAACTATTAAAGCATACAGCTGCCTTAGCGTAAATCAGTTACCCTTTGAACAGCTTCACAATTATGAAACCAAAAAACAAGATAAAATATCCTGCTAATACCGTATAAAGCGTCCAGAATTGTAGTGGGTTTTAAAATAGATCACCAATATTTTTAATTTAGAAAAAAAAAGAAAAATATAGTTTACGTAAATTGTTCATGTTTTTAAATATTTTGTTTTTAAAATCTCAAATGTATTTCGACTGTGAAACTATATTTTGTTCAAACTGTTCAATTTTACATCCGTCAGAGGCCTAGAATTGGTGTAATTAAGACAGTAAAGTACTAAGTTTAATGTATGGAGAATACCAGCATTGGTTAGTTTAGTTAGTATGTTCAATTTAAGTACCAGAAAGTAGAAACAAACACAGTGACTAATGAGATATCATGTGAATAAATCTTCTCTGCCAAGAACCAAGTTCTTCAAACTACAAAATAGGCATTCTTTTATTAGCACTAGAAAATTATCGTTGTTTTTATGCCGCAGATAAATCCTAAACTTCTCCCACTCTTCAGTAAAAAAAATTTAAATAAAATAAAAAACAAATTTAGAATGTTTCATGTCAGTACTAGTATTATTAAAATTCTTTTGCTCACATTATTGATTTTATTGTTTTACTACAACAGTTGAGTAAATTTCTACCAAACAGTAAACAACTTACGTTCCTCTAAAGTGATTTTAAATTTATTTAATGAACAAAGATCTAGTAAATAAACAGAAGGAAATGCCTATTAAAGATCGTGAAAATTTTGTTAATGGTATTTCAAGGTATCCAGACTGCAGATATCCAGAATTCTAGTTATCCAGGCTAGAGAATTTCGAACTTCCAGTTGTCCGAATCCCGTGTTCTTTTTATCCAAGTAAAGTTAAGCTTATTGCTAACTTATTTACATATTTTAACTTTTATACATTTTTAAACCTTTTCTTTAATGATCGTTTTTCCCCTAGCCACATACAATTAGATTTACTATTGAATTTATTTGAAATGACCTTTTATTTTCTCTTGTTGATTTCTGGTATTTCTTCCTCGCCACATTACATTAAGTTTATTTACATAATTGTTTTTAAATTTCTTCGTTGATTTTTGAACTTTTTTTAGCCAAATAAAATTAAATTGACTTTTAAATTCATTTAAAGTGTATTTTAAAATGTTTCATTGATTTTTTCGAGACAAATTAAATTTGTTTTTAGATTCATCGGAATGGTTTTACTTTTTATTTGCTTTAAATTTTATAAAATAGAGTGAATATATTTTACGGAGCTATGCATTATATTGCGAATTTTGTTGTTTTGTTATTTAGTGTCAACAATTAAATAACATTTTTGTATTAGACAAAATAAAGTATTCCGATCTTTAAGTTTGCCTTTGGGGGGGGGAAGGAGATAATTATCTTCTTCCCCGAAAGACAAAATTAATAATTTACTTTTTAACTTTATAATCTTGTGAAACAAGAAAATTTACTGAATTATACATTTGGAATCAATACACAACTGATGTAAAGAAAAGATCTATCCAATTATCCTCATCTTTCGGAATTTTAAGATAGGTTGGGATCCCAATTTCAGATATTTAGAATTATTTTTTGCATAGAGTTGGAGAAAAAATTAAACCCAAACCTCTACAAATTTACGAGCAGAAGGAAATTCAAATTAATATAAATTAAAGGAAGGATTGAACAGCAGGTCTAAAATCTGACATTAAAAATGTCCAAAATTTAATTAGCAAAGCATAATTCATAGTGTATTACTACTAAATTATCTAATATATATCTGCTGATTGTACCGAAAAAGACTAACACCCCATGATAAGTCAACCTTTTCTCAATAATTCGACAATAATTAATTTGCTACTTTAATACTGTATCTTTAACTGACCAAAATCTCAAAATCCGTGTATTACAATAGTTTGTCATTACAGTAAGACTTTTACTCTATCTTTTACGGGAGGATATTCTTGCCATTTCATATACATAAATATATACGAAGCTCGCGTTCAAAACCTGTAATTTTATTGCACATACTTCTTGATCAGTTTTACAGGTTTTATATTTTTGTTTTTTATATGATATTTTTGTTTTGGTTTTATATTTTCACATTCCATTTCAAGATTATATTTGGTTAGTAAAATATTTGCCATTAGTATGTTTTACGGCTGAACACTAAATGACTGATATGAAGAGGATTGCTTTCCTGAAACTAAATATCAAATAGATGAGAAGAAAAAATATGTTCGACAGGGACAATGATAAGATCTGTGCAAAAAATGAATTAGTTATTTCTGAGCGTAACATGATAGGAAAACAAAATATCAGTAAATCAAAATACGATCTCGGATACGTAATTATATTAGATTTTATAAAATCCTGTTATTAAGCATGAAAATAAATGTCTTTTGCTTAAAAGACGTTTAAAAATCACAGAAAAGAAATTTTTATCTAAGTCATTGCATATTATTTTTTAATTGTTTCAATTAGTTAAAACTGATATTCTAACAATATACATATCCCCATCCGGTGATCACGTTATACAGAGGCTGTTCGCATATTTTTTAGACGATTTTGGTAAGCGGTAATAAAAAATCGTTTGCTGCAAAAGAAGTAATTGCAACTGTACTATGTTTTTAAAAGTCAAAATTATCGTCTGTGGCAGGAAAGTTTTGCTTTTATTCAAAATGGCGAATTTAACAAAGCAGTGGTTCGAAGGTTACATTTACGCTCTTTCCGAAGAGAAATATGCATACTCCGTTATCCGAAAACGATGCGAGAGTCATGGTTTTGTGATATCTAAAGCGTCGATAGGTAATATCATCAACAAGAAAGGAAAAAACGTCAAATTGGAGGCTCAAGGGGGACAAAAATTCCAAACAAGTATCCAAGGAAAAAACGGACATCTTCGACTATTGCAAAGGTACGTTGTTTAATGTTGAAAGAAAATCCCCCTAGTCAAAGGACTGTAAACAAAATGATAAACGTTGATTTAAATCTTCAGAAAGCGAAAAAACGCAATGTGCATCGTCTTCTTCCAAAGCATATCGCTCAACGCGGGACACGCTGCAGAATTCTATGTGAGAAACACTTATCCAAAGAAAAATGGAAAACAATTGTCACAATAGATGAAGCATGGGTGTATTTAAATGATTGTAACAAAAAAGAGCTATTTATTATCATAAAAGGGGAGAAAAAAATTAAGTACATGTTTCAAAGAATCGAAAGAAAGTTTTTCTAAGGGATTCATGATTGTTGCTGGTTTTTCTTATAATGGCAAGTTAAAAATAAAGAGAGTGCAAAAAAATGTCAAGATTAACTCCAAATACTATCAGGAACATATTTTATCGCCAATTTTTCTGAATGAAATACCATCGCTTTACCCACAGTGCCATCAATCTGTGAGACTCCATCGGGACAAAGCTAGCAGTCACACATCCAAATCCACTGTAAATTTCCTAAAAGAAATGGAACAAAAAACTGGTATCAAGGCCATACCCCTTCACTGATATCCCTACCAAATCTCCCGATGTGTCACCTATGGATTTTTGTGCTTTCGGACTTTTAAAAACTGCGTTATCCAAACGTTGTCCCAAAACCCAAACAGGACTCTGGAAAGCTGTTCGGGAGGAATGGGATAGAATACCTCTTCTGACACTTCAAAAGGCATTATTATCCTGGAAATTGCGGTGTCGAAAGATAGTTCAGTATAAGGGATGTCAAATAGAACATTTAAAACACAAGAATTTTATGTAATTTAGTTTTGTGAATACAATATACTATATCGTCTAAAAAATGTGCGAACTCTGTAGCTACTAAAAGCGATAATTCAAGCATATTCTCCTTGTCAATAGATAAAAAGTTCGGGTACATATAATTAGATTCAGTGTTCCGGTAGATGTCTTTAAAAATTCAGTTGATCAAACTTTTTAGTCTGAAGAATTAATATGTATTCTGAATGTAACTTCCATACTTTTCAGTACGGAAATAATAGCCATAATTTCTCAAAAAGAGGAACATGAAATTACAGAGAAAACATTTTATATTTTATCTTCAGAAAATTTTGTTTCTTTCAAACTGTGACTGTAATTAATGAAGTGATGGATTTAGATGTTTCATTATGAAAATAAGTTAGAATAAATGTGCAATGATTTTAAATACATGATTGTTGCAGGATCTAATTCTGAATAATGCAAAAATTGTGTAATTTAAAATGTATCTCGTGAATGGCTCAAACTGTGGAAAGCAATGATATGTAATTATCACTAACGTTAAATTTGAACTACTATCAGACTCCTAAAAATAATTTTCAAGAAATAAGAAATGTATGAAATGAAATACGATTATTTTCATCAAATATGCTTTCGAAGAAAAGAACTGAATAAATTTTTAAGTACATAAAATTATTTAGAGGCTACTGCAAAAATCGATTAACCAAATATTTAAAAATCTAAATGTATTTCAGCATTTCGTTTAGACAAAAGTGTTAATTAATTTTTCACAATTCTAATTAATTAAATTAAATATCAGAAATTTTTAATTGATATTCGGCACTTATCTTGTAGCTAATTGATAATAAGAAACAGCATTTTAATTAATTATCTGAATTAATATTCTCTTTGGGCTAAATTTTACTTATTTCAGGAATTAATTTTTCTGAATTTTTATTGGTGTTATTGGTGTAATTCAAATATGCCGAAAGTTTTAAAAAATAGGCATATTATCAATAAATATCCTTAATAAACAGATCAAATACTTAATAACTTCGTAAACAGTAGAATGCCTTGCATAATGCATAGCAATATTATAATGTAGTGTTTTAAGAGCCAATACTTTTGACAATGTCTTTGAAAATAATCAGGGAACTATATGAACTTATGACGAAGAATATCTAACACTGTTTTAACACTTTTGTGAGATTTCACAGCAAAAATTTTATGGCAGTTTTATGCAACATTATGACTGATAAACATTTAAAGTTCATATGAATAAAACTGAAATATATACTCAAAAAATATTTGAAAGATATAATCACTTTTCACTGTTTTCATTTAAGGATATTTTTAATGTGATTATTGGCAAGTTTTTAACATAATACTATTTTCTTTCATACATTTATTGTGGAAATAACAATGGAAAAATCATTCGAATACTTCAATTTAAACACTTCTGTCTTAATTTGTTTAGAATTCAACTAGGATTAAAAAATTAGATCCAATTTATAAATTACAATGCATGTTAATTAGCTCAATATTATACAAATCCCCACTTACAGGAGATTGAGAGAAAAGTATCTTTCTAAAATGTTCTAAAACTAATCATGTTGCCACTACAGACAACAGATGAGCAACATTCCACCGTATGAAACAGTAGAAGTGTGTCGTCAGTAGGGATTTGGCCACATAAAGATATCTTTTTGTTCATGGAACAACACATGATGTAAACTAGTCTTTACATATGATTTTGGAGACAAAATTCGACAATTTGGCAACTGAATGATAACGACCCCTCACAAGAAGGATATTTTGGCTTTGGAGAACATATCTTTCATCCTGGTCAACAGGATTTTCCATCTTCTAGGTCCCCAACGTAGTCCATTTAAATCTTGTTGATGTGAACCAGCTTTTGCGTCCAGGCTCTTTCATCGTATGCTGAGAACTTATATACAATCTCCTCTTTCTCATCAAGTGATTGAAATTGGGACGGGAATGTTGAAATAAGTACCAGGAAGGTACGTCCCAACAAGTTCTAAGTATCAAAAGCCCGAGTCTTCTGGAAAGACTAGTTGAAGACTCAGAAATCCAACATAATCTTCCTTTGATCATTTGTTTTTTCCGAGTATATTTTTCAAATCGATATACTTTCATTTCTTTTGGTCCTCTTTCTTAGTGTCTACTCCAGGAACATGCGTTCCCCCTGATGTCTGGTAAGAGTTTAGCTGTTTCTCAAGATATTTGAGAGACTCGTTCATGAAGTTCTGGACAGCAGTCAGCGCGGCAACGATGGCCGGGCTACCGAAACCGTGCGTAATGAGGGAAAAGTGCGTCAGATGTCTCTGTATATTAGGTTCGAGAATGTTCTGAGGCCTTGTGTTGCACAACGGAGAGCGGTCTTGATTTAAGAGATCTACAAATTCCTTCATTATTTGCCTGAAATGAGTAAAATTTTATAAATGCTTAACATCATAATAAATATTGAATGCATAATAAATTTTTTAAATTTCGAGAAACTTTATAATGTTATTTCTAATATCTGCACAATGATAAAGAAACAAAATGAGTAGCCAGTCTTCAGAAAAAAAAATGTGATATGAGTTAATTAGAATTTCGTAGCTTCTCTCAGACAAATTGATAACAAATACCTTCAGCAAAATACGAATATTAACGTACTAAATTATTATAAACCGCTATTGTAGAAATTATTTTAAACTATATGATAAAAAATGCACATATTCAGTTAGTTGCGCTTTTAGATCTGTAGAATGTCGTATAATAACACTTTATTATTTCAAACAAATTTCATTCATTTGAAATTGCTCTGAGATTTTCTATGTTAAACTCTGAAGTTGGAGAGAATTTGTGTTATTATGTAATAAAATGCAAAGTGAAAAATTTGAAACAAGCTTTTATGAAATCTAAACTGTTACGATATTATGTAGTGTGAAAGATTTAGTATAAAGCACCACAGGCTCAGTATATATAAAAAGTGTCAAATATATAATATAATCCAACTGTATTTAAAGAGAAATAACTGTATTCAAGACTGGTAGAATAAAAATGCTCGGCATGCCTTAGGCTAACAATGATTCAATTTTGACTCTTGGCAATGTGCATTAAAATGCTGTCAGTGTGCATTAAAATTCAATGAGAATGCTAGTGCAAACACAAAGTTTTAACGTAAAGGCAACTATATATATTAAACGAATAATTATGCCATCACTGAATAAATTCAAAATAAACTGATAAAAGAAACAAATAAAATATTCAGCACGAAAATCTGTTTCTTCAAGTCTGTTTTAGCAATGACCGGAGGTTAAAAATTCATGTTCAGTATTCTCATTTTTGTCAGTTTTCAAGATCAAAAGTACACATCAATCAACTCATTAGAACTAACTAATCTTAAAAAAAAAACGAAAAAAAAAAAACTTAAAAATCCGTCATAGGTAAAATTATAAGAAAGATATATCATAATATTAACTATAAATGTATTAATTATAAAGCATTCAGCCTTTCTCAGTGATAACTTTAAAGACTGGGGTCATCTTTCTTATCATCATTTATATTTAACTCAAATTAGGAATAATGGCTGATTATCACATAAAAATTAAATCCATAAAAACTCAAGAAAATAGCAGTAATTCATAACAAGTGTTACACATATTTTAATTGTTTTAGTCAGCTTATGCTTCTGAAAGACAAGCTGCAAACTTTTTCTCACGCAGAGAGTTAAGTTTTACCTCTCTGCTTACACATCTCAAATTTCCGCTTAGAGAAGCTCTCAGAAAACAATGGCAGCATGCGTGGATTCTCCAGTAAGATCCTGGCAGACTTATGTGTTAATTCTCAAAGCCTGTAAAGAGCTCATCAGAGATAATCGCTATTTGCTGATAGGACATGATTCGAACCTTATCGACTTAAAAAACCTGAGAAGAGAAAGATTTGAATCTTTTTCACTTTCAATGAAATCTACAAAGATGTTCCACCCAGCAGCCAGAACAGGCTTAAACATTTATCAGACCTGACAAAAGCTTCCTTGAGCAGCTCGTCCAAAGAAACGTTTCAAGAAATCTCTGTTTACCGTACATTTACATACTTAGATCCCAGGATCTGTCTTTCCTTCCGCTTGGTTAGCATACGCTAAAGGCATGAAAATATGAAAACCCCGTATATTGTATGGTAAAATGGAGGTGCTCATGAAATTCTTTCTAGGAAAAATAAATGTCCTACTGTACTGTTGCGGCAGCCAACCTACTTACTTTCTCCACCACCATTTTCAAAATACTCTGTTGCTCCAGTCCGTGAAAGTGTATAAAATTAATAATAGAGAGTAACTGTTAACAACAATTCAATGTGAAATGTTGCAAAGATTTAACTGAGTAAAAAAAGTACTACATTCTAATCTCACTCCCTTCTTATAATTCCCCTGTGCATTTGTGTCAAATCTCTTTTACATTACCAGAGTGAAAAACTTGACACCCCTAGAGTGATTGACACAGATTGTTTTCGATGACTAGAACACTATACTGATACGCGTTTCAAAGAAGTCAGATAACTAATCACTGGCGTAAAACAAAGACAAGTGTCGTTCCATTGATATTGAAACAGAAGCCGGTTGCCATAGCCTTGGATCCGTGCTCGAATCCTGCAGAAGGCACGGATATATGCAACTGTATAGTGTTTTCGAGACACAAGGACTCTTACGTTACTATAGAGCCTACTGGCGTCTGTAGAAATTAGTAATAGGGGAAGTGGGGTCAGAAGCTCTTGGATCCGGTGCCTGAGAGTTTCTCCAATGAAACAAGGACAGGGCTGACCAGATTTATTCTCTGCAGGATATATAATGTCCAGAGCTTAGCCCAACCATATAACCTGCAATATGCCTTTGAGATGGTTTAAAGAACTATGCCACCAAGGCCAACACTTCGAAAGATTTGTTTCAGAGAAGAGGGGTAGAAGATACACTCATCTGTTTTCCAAGAAGTTCTCCCTCAGAATGGGACGGAGAGGAGAAACATTGTACTGACATATAATAAGGTATACAAGGCCTAAGCCAATGGCAGGCGCTACCCGTTGAGCCTTGGTCACGATCAGATTTGGAGATCTGTTTTAGCTGAGGTTCAGATCAGGAGGATTAGTAACAGCAATAGAAAGAAAAGCAACAAGCACACTTACTTCGTGGCTAGGAATAATTCTTTTCTCCGGTAAAGTTCACTGGGATCGCTGTGGTTTCTGCATAGATATTCACCAACTTGGCGTGAAGGAAATTCCGTTTCGCACACATACCCGAAGTCCCTCGCCAAATGAATCGCTTCACCTGGTCATAAAATAAGAAAGAAAAGCTTGATTGTCGATACAACATAAAAGTTTAAACTTTATGATAATGAAGTGTTGTATGTACAAAACTACACACTAAATGAACAGAAAAAATTCTTTGTTGGTTAATACATTTTTAAATTAATAAGTTTAAATTCAAGTCATATGATCCCTTAATGACTTGCGAAACCATTAGCTTAAAATATCGCTAGAATCTACACTAAGAAAGTTAATGACATGAAGCAAATGACGATGTAAAAAAACGATCGCAGGCGTTATGAATACCAGTCATGAATACTAATAGTGCAGCACCCTCAAGTGACCAATGGGTATAATAATGATCTCGATTTTGTCTGAGCGCTGATGATCCCTGAGATCACTTACTGAAAATCTGGATGCGGCGTTGTAACTGGGACGCTCGTTTTTGCTTTTAATAAGAGTGGCACAATAGTTAACTTTAATCGTAGTTTGGTGAACTTTCAGCACCAACAGCTAACCTTTTCCGCTTTTCACGGGGACAATTTTGGCAGAATAATATGATGAAGCGCTCTACTCACTTGCCCTATTCTTCAAACCTGCAATATCAGGGGGCAAGCTCCAGCAGCATCACACAACGCCTCGCGAAGATACGACATCAACAGCCAGCCATTGCAAAACATCCTAGCGATCCACTTGCCAAGAGAGTTCCCAGATCTTTCGCCAGCTAAGAACCTGTGACGCAAGATTTATCCTCAAGTGAATGCTGTTCAGTGGTTTTGCAGTGAGAATAAATTGCGAAAGCGTAGTTTTCGGTTTACTAGGACAGAATCAACCAGAGCACAGAATCAACCATTACCTAAATTGTGCTCGTATCACTATTAAATTCCTATATTTTTAAAGCAATGGGTACATATAATTGGTAGATATTAAAATTTGTAAGGAACGAATTTCTCTCCATGCAAAATGCTGTTTCATTTAAAATATTTTTTCGCAGCATTGAATTTTATCTGTAAAAGAAGCTAATAGACTAGATCTTCTTATCCGAAAGTTATTGATATTTATTTATCGTGTAGAATCATTAGAATATTCTCGATATCGGAAACTGAAGAATTCCGCAATGCCCTTGCCGGAAGTCAAACTCCGGAACTTTCGAATACGCGTCGAGCGTGCTTCCGGTTTCACCACGAAGGTATGTAGAAATAAAGGAGAAAATGCTTAATATGCTCTCCCTTTTAAAGAGTGACTCCTGGCGGTAACGAATTATCGTCCCCCTTCTTTTTAGTTCGAGCGCCGCTTCAAATTCTTTTAGGATTTTGTCGATGCAGAAAATTGAAGATATACGCTATTCTCTCGCCGGGATTCGAATTCCAGGCTTCCTCAATATGCATCGAGTCTGCTTTCACGAAGGTATGCGACAAGGAGAGAGAAAATACCTTATATTCTTCTTAATAAAAATAAAAAATAAATAAAAATTCATAACAATTTCAGTTTCAGTAAACTTTGTGGTGTTCCTCCTTTTTATCTAATACTTAAGTGTAGAGGAACTTAGTGAACAGCTACGCGAATAATCGCTTAAGTTCAGTGACAGAAATGTAAAGCTCAAGAAGGGTTCATTACCCTTTATTGCTTAAAACAAAAACTAACAGTCGCCCCTTTCTCAGGGCGTACAGCAAAGCCTCCACTTGGGCTTAAACTTAAGAGTGTAAGAAACAAGTACTTAATTAACGCTTAGCTAAAGAGATGTAGCTGAAGCTGACATAAGTCTAACTAGTTGGTTCCTAAATATCGAATTAGCTAGCGAAGCTATCAAGGGCCCGTAATTCGGCCGAGCGTAGTAACAGTCAAAAACTATATAACGCTAAAGTAGTAACACTAGCGCTAGTCAGAAACTCTGATGCTCTCTCTCTCGAAGTCAGTGGAACTTCGACTTAAATACAACTCTTACTCGTTTACATTAAACGCGATTCTAAAAACACATTCTGGTAGGAAATTGTAAGTTGAAATTAGGATGGATAGGACAGGAGCTTGAAAATAACTGTTAAAAACTCAGGATAAACCTTACAACTTAACAAATATGCTTCACATGCAGAACGGATTATTTTATATGAATTTTTTAAAAAAACCTATAAGATATTTCTTCCGCCTCCTTGGGATGCCTTCGCGGTGTAATGGCCAGTACACTCGGCGCGTGTTCAAGAGATCCAAGATTCGAGTCCCGGCGAGGGTATGTCTCATTTTCCACGTCTTCCAGCAAAATAACCTAATGTCTTTACAGTGGCTCCCGAATTAATAAAATGGTGAAAATGGTCGGGGGTGGTAGGTGATGATTCTCCACCACCAAGATTTGGCGATTGGGTCCCCTAATCCCCAGTCGCCATTTAAAAAAGAGGAATATACAAGGTATTTCTCCCGCCTTCTTAGCATGCCTTCGTGGTGTAATGGCCAGCACACTCGACGCGCATTCGAGAGGTCCGAAGTTCGAGTCCCGGCCAGGGCATTGCTAATTTTTCATGTCTCCAGCATCAAAATAACCTAATGTCTCTATAAACTGTTGGCTGTTTCGATGAACAATAGAAATTATAATCGAATTCTACAAAAATTTAACTGATAATGCAATTTTGTTTCCTCTTTACAATTTGCAGTTTTAACTTGTTTCATGTGTTCATATGCACTGAATATTATGATATTTTAGTTTTTCCACAAAGATGGCTTTGCAGTAAAATGGCTTTAAAACTATTCCTTTATTTGGCATCACATACATTTTTCTAAATCATTCATCTCTACGTTGAGAAGATTAAAATTTATATAGTAGAGCAGATTTTCCACATCTATAAATTACTCGGAAAAAGTTGGTTTTGCTTTTTATTAAAAAAACTTATATACTTTCTCCCTCCAAAACATAAATAATAACAATAATATACTTACATCGCTTTAAATAAGTTTTATTTTTATCAGAAATGATATTATAGTTCTTATTTTTAAAGAATATTTCAGTTAGGCTTAGCATTCAGTTAGGCAAAATGTTCATATCAAAGTCAGAAAAACTCGAGTAAACTTATATTTATTAAAGTTAACATCATATATATATATATATATATATGTAACATTTTCTACTGTGTGCCTATTTTATATGGAATAACATAAAATGAGGCATATAATAACCAACAGTTTAACGAAAGAATGGAAGACTAGAAATAATGCAAGTCACAGGCATAAAATATTACGACTGAACGGCCAAACTTGTAATTAATATTAACATAATTACATTGACAAAACTGAAATGGTGGCTTTATAATTGTAATTTATCTGTAATTACATGATAAAAATTATACAACTCGTTAAGTATTGAATAATCTTATAATTATGTATTCTTATAATTATATTATGTATTCTATCCTGGGGGTAGCGCGGTGGGAAATAAAAAGAAAAGAAAGCTAGAAGAATTAATTCATAATGAAACTTTAACTGGTATTAGTCTCTAATTTAATATTAATACAATGAGTAATGGTGCGAGTAGCTAAATGTCGTAAAAATGATTTTGTAAAGCAAAGCCAAATGATTACTGAAAGCACCTTAAATTGTCTATTTATGTTTAAACATAAAAGTTGGTATAACAGTATTAATGCATGCTTTATATAAATGAATATTTCATAGTGGTAATAACTAGTGTATCCGTTCTAGAAGACATTACATTACAATTTTAAGTGATTTGTTACTGAAGGAAGTAATATTAAGATTCGCAGCGGTAGAATATCTCATGAAAATTATTTCAAAGGTGACTCGAACCATTTCTGTTGTTCTCTCTCTAGCCCCGATAATTCAAAGCAGTTGCTTTTATTAGCTCAGCAGTTCTTACATATACCGGGTGGCCATAATTAAACTGACAGTGCTCACAGTGTTCTGTAGCGCGATCTATTTGCGAGAAGGACGCCACATTTTGTAGGAAAGTTAAACAAGACGGGGGACGAAGGATTCCACGAAAAAACAAATTAGTTCCAAAAGTCACCGCTAGAGGAATATTTGGCGCTGTGTAATAGAAAAATACAGTGTTAACAAATGCAAATCAACACGGAAATTACCTTTTATTTTGCATTCAGATGAGGTTCAATGTGGCTGCCGTTGTTGTGGACCACATATTGCATTCTGTGCACAGTATGCGCAACAGCAGAAAGTAACATGTCTGCAGGAATCTCCCTTACAGTCAGCGATATATTATCCTTCAACGTAGCCAGGTCCTGGACCACTCCTTGATAGACCTTGGACTTAAGGTAACCCCATAGCCAGAAGTCGCATAGGGTAAGATCAGGCGATCGAGCTGGCCATGCAGTTAGAAAGTAGCGGCTAATGACTCTTTCTGTTGTGAATTTCTGTCGTAGCATCTGTTGCACTCGTACAGCAACGTGTGGAGGAGCTCCATCTTTCATGAAAATGATTTCCCCCAGGCATTGTCTTTGCTGAAGTGCCAGAATGACAAAGCTGTTCAACACGTGGTGATATTTCTCTCCGGTAACAGAACAGCTTTCCGGTCCTGTCGGGGTAATGTTCTCATAGAAGAATGGACCTACGATAAATTCCGCTGTGAACCCACGGTGAATGTAAGGGAATTGCTGTGACTGCATGTGGTGATTTGTCATCCCAAATTTTACGCTTTTTTAAAAGTGTTGCCATATTGCACTTGAACTAAATCAGAAAATGTGCATAATAAAAGGTAATTTTATTCCGTATTAATTTGCATTTGTTAACACTCTATTTTCTATTACACAGCGCGAAATATTCCCCTAGCGGTGACTTTTGGAACTAATTTGTTTTTTCGCGGAATCCTTCGTCCCCCGTCTTGTTTAATCTTCCTATAAAATGTGGCGTCATTCTCGCAAATAGATCGTGCTACAGAACACTGTGAGTACTGTCAGTTTAATTATGGCAACCCGGTACATCAAGGAAAGAATGAAAATCATTTAATTATCTTTTTATTTTTTAGCTCAGTAATTCCTACATATACATTGAGGAAACTGGAAATGAATTAAATTATCTTTAATCATCTTTTTATTTCAAATTTCTGTGGCATTTTATAAAAACAACATTAAATTATACAAAGTTAATCTACATAATACTACACAGTTTTCACAAAAACAATGTTACATTTATTGATGCCATTTATTTAATTTTGGATGTCCTGCATTTTTTTTCTTTTCCTTTTCAGAATGTAACATCCCAAAGAACGCTTTCCATGATGTTGCCACTTCTAAACACCTGAAAGAGGCACTGTTTGATTCTTATCTATCAATGTCAATTAGCTCCACCCCGGATGGAGCGTAAACTTAAAAATTTGAAGAAAAGTGTTTTAGCGACTAGATTCTTCCACTAAATTATTTCACTAGGAGCTGTTTTAGTTTTCTTCTTCTCCACCAGCGAAACAAAATAAAAAGAATATATATAAATAAAAACAAAAATTTAGGAGTGGTTTCCGTTGTGTAAAAGTATGAAGACGATCCGCTTATTTCGAAGAAAAACGCAAGAAGAAATTTAGGGGGGGGGAAATGTGTAGGTATTCACTCTTTAAGAGAGTGATTAATCGTTCAATGAAGTGATGGTTTACTCGGAAATATGACCTGACTCACCCTTATTTACATCACAAATTCTAAATCGGTGTTCTTTGATGGATTTGACTTAGTTTGACTCTCTTTGAAGTGATATCCGGTCTGGCGCCTGCGGGTACCGTGTCTGTTGCAAGACCCATTTGAATGTGTTCCTTGTTGCACATCATGTTAAAAAGTATTTAATTTTAATAATATTCTTAATTAAACGAAAATAAATATATTTACAACGAAACTTGCTACAAATAAGACAGAAATACTATGGTGTTAGAGATTTTGAATCTTTAAGTGCTTTTAAGATCATATATAAATGACGAATATATAAAATAAAATCATTTATTGATTCTGCTAAGTCTACGCGAATCGTTATTTTTGACGGTGAGCACTGTAATGAGTTACAGATCTTGATTTATCGACTAACAATCTGACGATTATTTAGGAGAAGGACCATCAAGCTACATCCCAAATTATGACATCCTGGCTAATATATTACTGCTTCACAAATTATTAAAAAAATCTTTGCAAAATATATTAATCTCTGTTGTTTTTCAGTACTTTAAATTTTAATTAATGATTAGATCATTTTTCACAGGAACAGTATACTATTATTAAAGAGCTTGTAAAGTCATTAGATTCGAACCTGGACCTCTTGAGTACGCGCCGAGTGTGCTACCGTTACGCCACGAAAGCGTACTGGAAGGAGGGAGAAAATACTTTATGTACTCCCCCTTTTAAAGGACGACTGGGAATTAGGAGACTACTTCCTGGTGGTGACGAGTTATTGTCCACCACCTTTTAGTTAGAGCGCCACTGTCATTTTGAAACAGAAGTTGCAAAAAATGTGCAGTGTCCTCGCCGGGAATCGAACGTGGAGCTCTCGAATACGGGGTTAGTGTACCAAGAAAATACCGTTACACCAAGAAAATACCTTATATGTTTTGTGGAAGAAAATACCTCATATGTTTATTCATCGAACTTCGAAGACAAACTCACCTTGAGAACCGGCCCCAGGGTTTGTGCAATCGGTGCCGCCCCCTTGGAGGCCGAATTTAAGAGCGACAAAATTTTCAGAATTAGAGAGGCACAGAGCTGCAGAACTTTGGATCCGCAGAGATTACCCAACTAGCAAAAAGCCTAGTGCCTAACCTACCCACGTTCGATGATTCGAACGAGTTCTTTCTTCAGTTTGAAGCCGGTCATAAGCCTAAATTATTTTCATAAACTACAATTTTATATCTTTCCCTTCTATATTATGAACCGTGCAACTTAGATTTAATTATAAAACTGCGTGGAGAAAAATGGGCCTGTTGTTTACAAAGATATACAAAGTTTATCATACGTATAAAAAGACTGGGAGCATTCTTTACGTGCTTTCTTGCAAATGGGCAAGCATTTAAGATTTGAGATCAGTTTTCGTGTGACAGAAACAGCTTCTGCTTACTGTTTTGTAAGGTATTTCTTCCGCTTCCTTACATGCCTTCGTGGTATAATGGTCAGCACACTCGGCGCGTATTCCAGAGGTCCGTGGTTCGAGTCCCGGTGAGGGCATTGCTCATTTTTCATGTCTCCTGCTTTAAAAAAATACCTAATGTCTCTACAGTGACGCCCGAACTAGAAAAGTGTGGTGGATGATGATTCTTCACCATCAGGGTTTGGCGGTCGTGTCCCCTAATCACCAGTCGCCCTTTAAAAAGGGGGAGTATATAAGGTATTTCTCAAGCCTTCTTGGCATACCTTTGGGGTGTAGTGGTCAGCACGCTCGGCGCGTATTCGAGAGGCCCGTGATTCAAGTCCCGGCGAGAGCATTGCTCATTTTTTCACAGCTCCTGCTTTCAAAAAATATCTAATGTCTTTACAGTTTTAAATTTTATTTATAAATTAATAATTTCAAGATTTTACGACAAATAAAGGAGTGACTTTAATTATTAAATTGCAATAGTAATCAAACTATCATTGGTAATTAATCACGCCATATTATCTGCGTTATAAAGGTATATTCTCTGAAGCGATGAATATGTACAAGAATTTTTTTTTTTATAAATGCTGTCCTGTATCAAAGAAAGTATAAGTTTCATTGCAGAGAATTTCTCATTCATTATAGAGAATATCTCCAAGAAAATTTTCCTGAAGCGAGGCGATCATTACTTTGCTTAATTGGATTGTTTTAGTATGGTTAAGAAGGGTTGCTCGTCGTAAAAGACCTTTGAAGAATGGGGAATGTATGTATGAAAAGTTTTGCTTAACTATAACACACAACAAGCCAACGTGCCTTAAAATGCAATAGTATTTGGTGGAAACAAAATTCTTAGACGTCCGTATCTTTCATCTTCATCATCATCTTTGCCAGATTTAGAATCACTGTGAAATTTTTTTTTTCATTTTTTTTCATTCAATTCATTTTTTTAGAATAAAATGGGCATTAGTCCAAATGGGTTATTAGTTTCTAAGAGGGATTTTGTATTGAATCACTATAAACGGCGTATCACTATTCTAATTGTTGCCACCAAATATTATCATCCTGTATATTACTTAAAGAAATTAAATAATAAAGAATCTGCATCAAGGTTTCTAGAGTCATCAAATTTTGAATTACGTTTCCAACCAAATATGGGTATCTGGAAGCCCAAATTTGGAATTTGGCGTTTGTTTTATTACCCATTTCATATTTTGTAAAACTGCATGAACTTTTTATGAACAAACTCAATGATTTGAAAGCGAGCAGGGGCAACACTGTAAGGAATAAAACACTTTTAGTTCCAACGCGCGAGACTGTCTATCGAAAGTATTAAAGATGTGTTGTTTTTAAATATCAGGGGGTTTTGCTGTTGAATTGAATTTTATGTGGTAAGTAAGAAAATCGTGATATTTAATAAATAAAGTTAACACGCGAACCGTTAATAATAAAAAAAGACAAAATATATTTTTTCTAGCCATTTCACTAAGAAAACTGGACACTGATGTTGTAAGGTATTTTCTCCCTCTTTCTGTATGCTTTCATGTTGTAACGGTAGCACAGTCGGCGCGTATTCGAGAGAGGACAATATGATGTACTGAGAAAAGAGTGAAAAAGTATTAAATTAAACTTAACTCTGCATCGGAAATTCTAAATTTTGCTATATTAAATAAGGATTTTATGGTTTTGCTGTTGTATTCTATATGACGCAAATGTGTAGAAAATCATGCTTAGTAATTGAGTTAAAAAGGCAGAATAAATGGGTTCGTAGGAGTGAGTGTAAGTAGACTACGAGCTCAGCGACAATGTAAGAAAACGTTAACAAACTCTTTTGGGTGACTGTTAAAATCTGAAACCTTTCAGATTTTTTTAAATAATTTTCTCAGATGAAATCATAATAGAAACGTTGTTGTTTTAATGTTATATTGAACTATCAGGCCAAATAGCTTATGAATTGCTTAACCAAAGCGTGGACTAATCGCGCGGTTAGGGAACATTTGAAAAGTTTTCCAGTCTTGTGCAAGCGTTGGATCTATGTATAAATGTAGAAAGAAGACTATTTTGAAGAAGGTGGAACCAAACTTAATTAAAGCTTAAAAGCTATTGTTTTGATATGACTTATTTTTTTCAGTAGACAAAGTTTAAGCAAAAGGTTCAAGTAAAGCAACATATGTCAAAGCAGACAGATTTCACTTTTTATAAAACAGAGGCTATATTATCTTACCTTCTACTAAAGATGTAAGGAGAGTTACGTTTGCCGCTTTCCGCCTGCCGGCAGGTAAGTTTAAGCCAATCTTCTCCAACTTCTCTCGCAAGGAACGGCCGCCATTTTTGGACTTGGCTCTGGGATCCAAAAATGAAAGTGAGAATCATAAAAAATTTAATTTTCATATCATTACATTCAGCATCACTAAAGAACAACTCTAATAAAAGAACTACTGTTTAAATTCCATTTTTTGGCTTGTAAATGCCTATTGAAATTTTCAAATCAAAGATACCATTTTAAATTTTCAAGTTATCAAGATTAAGAAGATAATTAAAAAACATGTGAAGAAGTAGTTAAACTTGTACACCCCCTTACTTACAGATAAAATATCCTTTTGGTTGGAATGTAAGATGAGTTCTTATAAATGATGATCAAGACCCTTTTGGAAGAATTTTTACTTCCTTGTACGAAGTAAAAACGAAGTATTGTAATCGCGAAAAATTTCGGGTACCATATTTCAACAAAAATATCTATTTTGACCGCTTTCGAATGCAATTTAACAAGGGTTTTGAGTGACATCCGTACGTAAGGACAGAATAAAAGACTCTTTCGCCCCAAATTAATTATAAAACTGATTTAAAATGGATTCTGAAGAGATTTTTTTCGTGGCTTCTGTACGTACGTACGTATGTATCTCGCATAACTCAAAAACGAGCAGCCTCAGAACGTTGAAATTTTGTATATAGGGCTGCTATAACATGTAGATGTGCACCTCGCATTTTGGCTGCAATCGGCCTCACGAGAAGTACATAAATATATGTGTATATATATATATATATATATATATATCCACTCTGTTACTCGGCTTAGTGAGCTGAGTTTCCTTATTCTTATAAGTTTGTAAATTGTGTATTTTTTTCTTTAAAAATTATTGAATTATATTTTTCTTATCTTTCGGTTAAGATTTTTATGCCCTTAGTTAACCTAAATGCAATAATTGTGGAATTATTAACAATTTTAAAGTTTTTTAAGTGCGGCTAAGCCTATTTTTTGGTTATGATATTATTTGGTTATTGTTTACATTTGAAGCTTAGCAGAATAGTGGATTTGTTGCCAATCTAGAGAAACTAAGCTTCGCAACAACAATAAAGTAACATCTTCTTTTATTATGGCGAATTAAATTATGCTTGATTCATTCTGGAATTGTCATTTAAGTTATGAACTGGATTTTGCGTACAAATTGGAAAAACTGTTTCAATATTATTTGTTTAATTTCTTTTATATATCGTTTTAGATTTTTTATAGAAGTTGAATAAAACTTGTGGTAATTCTTCAGACGCTATAATTTTTGGTGACTCTGAATCATAAAATGAATGAGATGTAACGCTTGTCGAGTCATTGGGTTATTTGGAAACAAGAGACATGAAAAATGAGTAATGCCTTCGCCGGGAATCGAACCACAGACCTCTCGGTTACGCGTCTAGGTGCTGACCACTACACCACGAAGACAAGCGAAGAAGGCGGAAGAAATACCTTATATAGAAATACCTTATATAATTGAACTTAGCGCTGAAGTGTGGCTATGGTAAATCAATATAGTGAACTTTAAAAAGTGCATTTATTCTATTGTGGTTTATGCGCTAAATAGATTTAATTCAAGATTCGTTAACTGTTAATTCAATATGTTTAAATGAAATGCAAGAAAATTGCGTATAATTTAATATTCCTTACGAGGAAGTCATGTGGTGTACACATCAGATTTTTTTATAAGGAAATAAAGCTTTGTGTTTACAAGACGGCCTGAGATAGATGTTACTGCAAGGAGGTACTATTATGGGTATAGAGCTCAAATCCTAAAGCTTCAACAAATCGAACCAAATTAATTGAATATTCTCGCATTCTCTTCTTAACTCTTTTTATTTCGTCTCCTTTTTAACATATTTTTTAAAGCGAATGGGCGTAAAAGAAAATGAACAGCAAACTAAACTTATAAGCAGTGCCAAGCTATTTCTTTATTGTAGGTTATGAGTAATTCATAACTATTACATATGAATGCATTTCTAGAAGCTATTTGAGTATCATGAAATAAAAGTCAACGTGAATTCCTTACAAACCATTTGTAAAAGGAATTAATATATCTTCCATTTCAAGTAGTCATTATAACAAAACAAAAAAAAAATGCTTTCTATATTACTACACTCTCATTCAATATGAAAAGAAATTAATTATAAATAAAATACGTCTTTTTAATATCTTCTACCGGACTAGTACGGTTAGTAGCAACACAGGATATTACTTCCATACGAATAAATTCTTCTAAAGAATGTTTAGTATTCAAAAAGTGGTTTATGATAATTATAGGTAAACACTGAGTACATAACATCCCTTAGCCTGTCAACGCCCTATACCCCTTCACCCATTTATTAATTCTATGGAGCGGTGACAGTTTGACAAACGCAACGAATGCGACCTTCCATTACAGAGACCGCCTCAGCTTCCTCCGCTTCTCCCCATGCGGGATTATATCGCACGTGTGTAATGATCACATGTCACTAGGTTCGCAGCACCATTTAAAGAGCTGGTGATGGCCAAGCGGCCGCAACACTTGATTGCGGTCGATGAGAGAGTCTGCTCTTTCAATTTTCCACGGAACCAGTCGGGCATCAAGCTTGCAGACCAAACTGTAAATCTCCTTCCATTGGAATTTGGGCGTGCTGTAATATACACTACTAACTAGAGAAGCCAAAAAGAGAATAAGGGATTGAAGTAAGAAAATGCCTTAAAGGTTAGTAGTCTACACGAAAATTACTATGAAGGTTTTTAGAAAGAGTTTTGCTCGAATTGTTTTTCCACCTGATGTCACTTGATGATGAAGCTGTTTTTGTTTATCTAACGTTAATTGCAAAGAAAAGGCAATATACGACAGTACTATCAAATATTAAAACGCAAATGAGGTAACATATTAATTACTGCAATATTTGAACTTATGTGAACTTGAAGTTAATGTCCTTACTTTTTTTACAGATGTGTGAAATTCAAACAATCTGAAAATATATTAGAATTAGGGCCATACCGATTTAGTTGAGCCGATCAAGAAGTCGACAGATGGAAGCTGTTACTTCTAATTATGGTAGATAATTACAGACACTCCGGATTTATGATTAAAATTCAGAAAAAGAGAGAAACTTCGGAAGCCTTATTAAAGCTTATTATTCAAGGAGAATCGTTGGGCTTGTGTTCAAATCCCGGAGAAGGCATGGATGTTTATAAGCATAAATTGTCCATGCGGCATGTTGGCACTCAAAATATGCGGCGAGTCGAAAGTCCTCTCGAGGGGTTGATGTTAGGGAAACAGGAGTGGAATTGTATTGTAGGTAATGAGTAATTCTTAACCTCTTACATTTGTTATGAATTATTTTACCTTGGATCGTTATTATTAATATTATTTTTCCTTGGATCGTTCCCTGAATTATTCTATACCAAAATTGGGGCAGAGAACATCTGTACGTCCAATTTCTAGTATCCTGCTTTACTTATACCTCCCAATGATAAATAAAACATTATTCTTCCTATATCTATTAGATATTATATATTATATTTGCGCTTTACGGAAATAATATATATGAAAACATAATAAATTATACTAAATTCTATAAAACTCTACACCTCTCTTCAAAAACTGCAATTATGTTATAACTGGGTTCACAGACAATGCAACTGAGCAGTTGCTGTTTTATTTCTTCTCAATGGTCGAACGCCTTATTTAATATCCATTAGCCTCGCGCCACTACAAGGCGCCGAAAGTGGTGGCCATATCATTATGGAAACACCTAATAGGTGGCCACCATTCCCTCCTATGAAGGAACAGATAGTTACATCCATTCCGGGATTCGAACCCGGGCCCATCGCTACGGCACTCAGGGTCTCTAACCACTGTACCGGTTTATACAAGGAAAAAAAAAGGCGGAAGGCCGGATCTTCTTTTTCTTCATTTCTTCCTTTCTCCTGCGTCGTAAATATAAATTGAGTAGCCAGAGTATTTGGTTGAATTTTATGAAGCTATTGGGATCAAAATAAATTCATTTTAGGTAGAACATTTATTTAAATACTTTTCGCATTGATATGTATAAAAACTGCATTCTTTATGGCATACGTTTGTTGCTAAACAAGTATTTTTCAGTCTTTGGTCTCATTTAAATAAAATATGAACCAGTGTAAAGTTAGACCATTGACTTACAGGTGTTTTGTTGATCCCATCTATCACGTGACTTTCGGCGTATTATAAAATTATAAATAATAAAATGCTGTAATGTTTACTGTTTATTTGTTTAAATATAGTATTATAAAAGAAGCCATTTGGATTTTTAAAAGTTACTGAAATTTTATCAAGCATTTTCCAGATAGATATAATTACCTAATTCACCACAAGAAGTCTTTTATACTTTCATGCTATTTTAAGATCATCATTTGTGATCAACTCAAATTTGCATGTAAGTAAAACCATAAACAAACATTTATTGATTATAAAAATGTTTAGTCAAAGGTAATGCAAACTTTTGCATCGTTGAAGTCGGCATTTAGAAAATATCTCATTTACAAACATAGGAAGTGGTAATTAACATTAGTAGCAATACGGTGACTGCGCTTAAATGCTAACTAGCAAAAGGTTCAGAGGACCTTCACTTTCTACAAAGAATTAGTTAAGCTTCTAATGTGCTTTTTGACCAATTAAACTGAATAAATTGATCAAAACCTCATGCCAAAGCCTCAAAGTAGTAGTTTGGTTGAGTACAAGAGAATAATCGGTCAGCTACCCTTCCAAATCCCTTTACCTGTTAACCCTTTCGAGACTAACGAGACTTTACGTCCCAAGGCAGATATCATTTTTAGTCTTGAAAGGATTATTTTGATTTATTAGATCTCTTTCTAGCACGTTGAGTATATTTTTAAAATATGCATACCTTCTCTCTGAATGACTCAAAAATAAGAAAAATAAAAGGATACAGTAACTAAAATCTGTTGGCTGAATTTGAAATAAAACTTTACACTTTTACAAAGAAACGAAGAAATTTACTCTTACAGTACTACTGCCCAACTGAGTTTTTGTATTACCAAATTAAGAAAAATCTGAATATAGTAGGCTGTCTCAGAATATATTACATAAGAGAACTGAAAAATGAAAATAATGTAATAGGAAATTTTCTAGATTAAATTTTTGATTTTGTTTGCATAGAAAATTATAATAAAAGACCGAGTTAGACATAAACAAACGTATTTGAATACATTTATATGCTGACATTACGTTAAAAAGTTCAAATTTAATCTACCAATGAACATCTCTAATTATGCGTGAAACAGAACTTGTAACAGTAGATAAAATTTTCTTTTCTGTAGAAATGATACAATAATTAGAGCACTTTTTTCACAATTGTAATTCTATTAAGATTTTTACAATAGCATTAAGTTAAAAAACTAAAGCAAGAAAAAACTGTTTCCGGTTCTTACTTTTCTTTGATTAGATATGAAGAAGAGACTAAGAATATCAACAATAACTCAACAACTGCGTTACTAATTGAAAGTACGAAACAAATGTAGGCGAACATGACAAAAAGTATAAATTTCAATGTCGATTGTTTGGGTCATAAATTATATCCATGTACTACTTTCAAAATTTACGAATAATAGCAAGCTAGATCTGATTTTGCTACCATTTATGCAATAAATGAAATATTTTGTATCATGAAATATTACTAAATATGGAAGGAAATTATATTTTGATGAGAAAATTATTTTAGCAAAAGGAAGTAATATTTTTAGGAAAGATTATAAAAAGTTGAATTTGGTTTTCTTATAAAACATTTCAAAATGGGAAAACAAAATGGAATGAAAACAAAACTTTGAATGAACTTGTAAATACCTACCATACTAAATACAGTCTTGTTAAAGAATATACAATGCAATCTGGCTAAAGAAAAGTCAAATTTCCTCTATGTGATTTTGAAAAAGTTAATTTGGAGCATAATAATTTAATTCCAAGGAACTTTCATAACATGAACCAAAGCCAAAACGCATGTGATAAAATGATATACGATGAAAGTACCTGATAACTAACGAAACCTGAAAACACAATTTATTATCAACGCGATTATGTTTCCAAAAAAGTTTAACAACTTTGAAACCTCGGAAACTTGAATGAATAAAACATAAAATTCAACCGAATTTTCATTTTTTATAACCGTTGAAATCTTACCGAATCATTCTGCAGCCGGCTCCTGAAAGATCTTAAATGCTGATACTTGGGAATTATCCTATATGTATAGAAATCAGACAATATTTTGTTGTAATAATATATGATGGGAAAATAAAATTTCCCAACATTCCTTCAGTTAATGTCTGCTCTGATGGTGCTGTCACGAAGTCGATAATTTGCGGAAGTCACGTCCCAGACAGCAAATTCGATATCTCCAACGTATAAAGTGATGATCAAGTATTCCATCCTTGATGATCAATGTCACGAAACGTGTGTCAAAACGAAATTACTTTCGGTCAGCTGGAGTTTTGAAAGCGGAACAGGTTATACTTTATAAACGCTATGTTTCCTCCGTCTCTTTCGCAGTGAATCGATACCATATTGTTTGATGGAATATTTGTTTGCTGGTTTAACTTCTATGTTTAATAGCCAAACATACCTTCAGATGAGGAAACGAAATTTTCTACTAAAAAGGCACAGCATTTTAAAATTGCATAAAAAACCTGCAAACACGTAAGAAATATTTTTTCCGATTTTTCATCCCATCTCATGATTTCCTAGTAGATTATCTAATCTCTCGATTTTTAATTTTTAGCCTTTATTAAGAAAAACTACTAAGGTACTTATTTCCAAGCAATAAGTGAACTTTATTTACTTAATGAAACTTAAATTTGTCAGGACTGAGTGTTCGGTGCATATTCTTGGCAAACATCTTCGTAACAGCTTAAAGTCCTGATCTGGAACAGGGAGCTGAATGCAGCTATGTTCTGTGATTGAGTTGGAGAATAACTGCACTTGAAAGGGATTTAAAATCCTCTTTTTGAAAGGGATTTAATATCCTCTTTTATTAAATCCATATTATTTACAAACCACTTCCCAACTCGAGAGGGATACAGAAAGTAAAAGACCACACTTGGGTCTAAAATGAACAGTCAGATAAATTTAAAACTAGAGTTAAATAGAAATTAAACAGTCGTTGCTCGCAGAGCTATAACGTGAGGTTGGCCTCTAAACTAAATGGTGCTAGCAAGGTTTACTAATACTGACGCACTTGGATTTATTTCAATTAGCAATCTGTAAAAGCACTATGGCTTAGAATTTAAATGCTAGCTGGTCAGGCGAACGTCGAATAGAGTGACCGTGATCTGAGACTAAAAGCTCTCTCACACTGAGAGGTTTCTACCTCTGGTTTAAATAGAACTTGGCTCCACTTCAAATTAGCATAAGCTGAAAACGAGCGCTTCTTCTAACGGGAAGTTGAAAATGAGAAGAGATAGAAAGATTTAAATTAAAATAAAACTTTGTTAGTTTAACTAAAACCTTACAAATTGAGCAAATTTCACTCACCCACTCTCAGTAATTTCAACAAAAGTTTTCTTACTGAAATTTATTTGATCTGAATTGTCTTAATCTTCTGTAGGCATTTGTGCAATATTTTAGGAATAATTAACCAGTACATAAGACATTTTATATTAATTAACCCGTTTTGAGGTTCATGATTTGCATCCACATTATAACTTACTCACCAAGATGTAGATGATTTACGTCTATTTAAGGCAGGAGTTTTGAATGTGTTAGAGACAGAAATTTTGTCAGCGATGGAAGTAGCTTTACTTTCTATCCCCCAGCCCGGCCAATTAATATTCCGGCATGAACCACTTACTAGCCGAAGTTAAATCGGCTAGTAAGTGGTTCATGCCGGAATATTAATTAGTATTAAAAAGTATGGACCAGCTTAGTCACTGGCTACGCATACATTTTCGATTGTGTTTTCAGTTTTCTGTTTCATACCGCAAGTATTGGGAATTGATTAAACGCACAAGTCGTTAAACACAATTTTGATAAAAAAATATCTATTTGAAAGCTTCAGAGTACTTTGCCGTATTTACACAAACGGAGCGATGATTCCACTGCTTTTTAGTAGGGTCTGAAGGTTAGTTTAGTTAGTATAACACATTTAGAGCCCTATAAGTGCTTAACCAGTTAATATTTGATTTATTTTTAGGTCAACAAATGGTACATTACTAAATTTATATACACAATAACGTATACGTTCGTTATTAATTTTAGGTTCAATGTATTTAAAAGAACTCTGATAAATAAAAGCTTATCTTTCCAACTCAGTTTTTTCTCCATATAAAAATAAAGGAAAGTTGTAGAGTCATTAGATTTGTGGAAGCAGAGAACATGAAAAATGTGAAACGTACTTCACACCTCCTGACTGCTAGCCGAACATGCTTCCCATTGCATCGTGAAATCACGCGGTAATGCAGGAGAAAATTCATTACTAAGTTACAAAACGAATTTTCCCAAAAAACATAAAATTTGGAATATTTAATTAAATGTTGTTATATTTTAGATAAAAATCGCATTATAAATAATCCGAATCGTGCATTATAAAATGAATTTAAGTAAATCTGGAGTTCTTTTAAAATGGCTTTGCCGCGCAGAACAAAATTTCCCGCATCGGCGTTCAATTGAGAATTTCCCGGTTTTTGATATTTCAAGGCTGATAGCGATGTGTATTTTGCTGCATAAATTGTTTTTCACTTTCTTAAAATGGTTTATTACTGATTGTTGTTACCATGCAAATTGAATAATGTACGGTGAACTGCACTATGCACGATGAAATAATCACGATTCACGATAAAATATCATGCACGATGAAATAATGATTTAGGTACGTTTTACCTAACTCTTTAACGTTTAATGATCCTAGAGTACAGTTCTATTAAGCTAACTGTAATAATAATAATAGTTCATTCCATCTTCATAACGAAGAATTGTGATTTTAATGTTTAATACAATTACACAATCCTGATGTAACTATCCCGTATTTAAGATAAATGTCTACTTCCCATGGCAACGTGTTTTGCAAATTACATGTTTGTTTTAATGGCTGCTCACAGAAAGTAAGCAAATGTTTTATCACTTGCGAAGTACGTTGCGCTATTTAAGAAGACATTATATTTCAAAACAAGTATTCTCTACGCACCAAAGCTCCGATTTATAAAGCTATTTTCTCTCCCCAACGGGTAAACGAACGAACGGAACACATACATCTGTTCAGAACAGCACGGACATCGCGAATTGAAAAGTAAAATGTATCAGAAGTCGAATTATTTCGTCCCCTCGCACGGGGTACGACAGAGAGAGAACATCACAAAAGTTATTACATTCCTGAAGGATATCCTTTTCTGGCAGATACGCCACCCGTAAAAGCATCTTCTTCCAGAACTTATTAATTCAAACTGCCATAACTCCAGTTCAGCCAAATATGAAACCCGCTGTCCTCCTTGTAGTGGGACGGATAAACGCAGGAATTTTGGGGAAAGGCAAGAGGGGTGGGCACACAAATACTTTTAGACCGGGATGACTGATATCTTTTCAAAAGCCAGTCTATCCGTTATTAATAGCGACCAGCGATTGGACGAAAAGTAAATTTTACTCAGGAATGGATGGGTGGCTCCGTAGACAGAAGGAAAAGCTGGATGACGTGGAGGGATGGAGGGTGAGTTTGTTGTTATCGTTATTATTATTCCCTTCCTTTGCGAAAATTGCCCATCAGAATGTTATTAATTTCCTTCGAACGGAAATACGGAATCTATGGATAGAAACGCGAACTCTTCTGATGTCTTGAGCAGAGCGAGTTGGATGCCTTCAAGTTAAAAGGACACGAAATATTTTTCGATGGCCATCAGTGGTGATATTGAGCGGAAAATATAAGAAATTCCGAAGCATTTCGGTGGCAATAGCTTAGCACAAGGCAACATTCGCGTGGAATAATTACATCTCTAAAGTATTTGGTTTCGAAAAGGTACACGTATGGGATAAACAATCAGTGGCCCAATACTTGAAGAGTTTAACTTTTACGTTGCATTTACAGCGATGAGTTCCTTTCATTAAACAGCAAAGGAATGCTGACATCTTATAATATGGAATTTTTGAGAGCCAACAATTGAATCCAGTCTAGGTATTTATTTATATTTTAAGAGTAAGTTGTTATTAAAGGATGAGAAAGAAGGTACAAAATAAACTATAATAATAGAAACATTTATATCTAGGGCCAGAAGAAAAGTATGTTGCTATTCATGGAATTTAATTTACAGTAAAAGAAAATGTAAAATCATACATAACAATGGAGGAATTTATTCCATGAAAAGAAATCTAAGCCTGAATTCCTTAATTTACACATTTTTAAAAGTTGAAATATTATATTTTTGTTGTTTTTAATAGTAAAAACTATCAGTTATAAATTTAATACAAAGATCCCGTTCCCGCTGGGATTTTAACCTTAATCCTTTATTCGTTTTCTGTATTTTTCAAATGCAGGGGATATTTTTCACTAGGAGGAGCCCATGATAACTATCTGAAGGTTACAAATTTAAAATTTCTATGATGCATTCTCTTCTGATGCAGTCAGTACTTCCGATTGAAAGATGAAAGTACTGCGATTGAAAGTACTGTCCGATTGAAAGTACTGCGACTGAAAGATGCGCTTTTTGATTCTCCGCTAGAGTACAGTTCATTTTTCAGGTTTTCCGATGCTCCGACAGAGGGAAAAAATATCTTCTGCAATCAGTCATAAGGTTTCTTTTAATTAACTCTCTCCTCTATTTCTTATGTTAAATATTTTCTGCACTTCTACTATTCCATTCCTTCCTTCACCAGAAAAGGCAAATTAAGATGAGGTGTACTCGTTGCTGGCGAGTTAGCTTTTCCCATCGAGTTGGTTATACGTGTAAGAAACACTAAAGCCTTATTTCTTAATTACCACTATAGCATTTTTTTAATGTTTTATTTGTACCTAATCAAACCACCATTATATAATCCGGTCACAAGTAGTGGCAGTTAAATTCGTTAATCTATTTAGTTGTAACTTCATGTTGAAGTACTAATTTAGTATTTTAGATGCTTTTATACGTTTGATAATTTTTTTTATGTTGTAGAACTCTAAGACACATAAAAAGTCAGCCGGCAATTTGTATATTATGTCTGATATATACGTTATTACTTCAAGGCTATTTTTTCTCATTCTAGCTTGTTTCCGAACTATGGTAACGACTGCTGTGGAAAGCAGTCGTCCTGATCCGGAGCGGTTGGCAAGTAGCGGTTAGCAACCAGTAGCGGTTAGCAACACTGGTCGCTGTATAACTAGAGAAGGGTACCAAATTTCGCAGAAAGCTTCAATGTTTCTAAACATATAATGTCGGTGCGGCATGAGGCCACATAAATAATGGGGAGCGAAAAGTTCCTGTCGAGGGGTTTTCTGGTCAAAAAAGACGGCTAGGAGATCCTCAGATCTATCTCCCGCGTTGATCTTCATCAAAACTGGGACAGAACTGCATAGTAAGTGCAGTGAGTCAGTACCTGAAAACTATTTTTCAAGTTTGGTGCCCGTCTAGATCTTTCTTTCCTGTTCTGGTGCTGTTGATTGTATAGTCCTCTAATTTTCTATAATCCCCATCTGTGTGGTGATGAAGATATACATTGCAATCGTAAATGAGGAAAGGGCCCTTACGACTTACAAGCACTTATTTTAAAACATAGTAAGGTAACTCAGTATTTACATTAAATGCAATGAGAGTGCGACCTTGTCTTGTTATTGTTGCGACTAATCTCGTTTGTTTGACATCAGAACAAACCCACGAAATTCATCGTGGCACAATCGTAATCTTGCCTCCTTGATTTCGCCTGTAGTTGGCAAGAACCTTGGACACCATACAGGTGACAGTACGAAATTGCTCAGTTCCGCATCCAGTTCGCTTTTGAAAGACAGAACACAGGGGGGAGGACGGGTCCGAGAGTCTCCTACACCTCTTCCCTTACCACCAACCTGACGAGAGGCTTGCTACATATTTTAAGTGCCCTTCCATTGATACAGAGTCACTATACATTTACAAACATCCATGCCTTCTCCAGGATTCGAACCTGAGCTCTTTGGTACGGCAGTGAGAATTAACAACTACTGTCCTGGTTGGATGACGAATGGAATCTTTTACAGGGGCACTTGACTAATTTGTGGTAGAACATAATTTTTCATTACTTGGATTTGGGAAACTAGGTCTCGTACCCCATCTCAGCCACTTTTTAATGGGGGTGGAAGAAATGTAAAGAATTGTGAAATTCCTTTGCTTTTCTGGTGGATAATATCTCCAGCTTGAAATTAGAAGGCACAAGATTCAGTCGTTAGGCTATAGGTTATAGGGTAAAGTTCAAGAGGGCTATCTGCATAAGGGAATAGGTGCTTCCGTGAAAAATTCTCTAGACAAAACTGACTCGAATTCAAGTTACACATAAGGGAAAACACGGAAAACTATCATATCGCCAACCCTTTCCCTTGGATTAGAACCCAGACGAACTATCAGCATTCAGCGGTCTTAATTATTCGTTAGGGCTTATTTTCCGCGAATTATAGGGTTACGTTTATGTTTAATGGCAATGGCAGTCAATAAAATATATTTAAATTTGCACTCTAAGGAATGAAATGCGTAAGAGGATTTTTTTTTTAAATACATAGATTTTTTATCTATAACATACACAAATTTATGGAACACAGAAATAGATATCAATAACTTTTAGCTATTCTATAAAAGTAATTGCTTTTAAACTGTGAAAAATTGAAAAAAGAACAATGGTTCAGATATTAAAGTATGGAAAATCACTAATGAAACAGAAATTTTATCCTGCTTTTTGAGCTATTGTTACGAGAATCGCTACTTTTTATAGAAAAAATTTTAAAATCCAATTCATTCAAAAGAAAGAAATTAAAAGAAAAAAAACTAAAGAACTTCAAAATGACCTCCTACCTCCTTAGGACACCTCCCAGGAGCGATGCGTTGAGGCACTCGGGCGGCGACAGCCTCCTCTGTACTTCTCCGACCGTCACTTTGTACTTAGATGTGGAACTGAGAAGGGACAACCTTCCGGGCACGGAGCAGAACACGTCGGTGGGGGACGTCACGCCTGTGATGACCATTTCCTTATGATTGTCACTGTTCCTCGGTTTGATGCCTGACGAACACCAGACAACAATTGTCACACACAACAACTGTCACTCTGGTTCGCCCACATCACAACACGATTTTACACATTGTAACATATATAACATACACCAACATGTTACGTGAACATAGGTTGACAGTTTCTAAAGGGTTTTCATATTAGTTGAAATCATTTAGAAACACATAATATGAACATGATTTCTCCATTAAGCATATATTAAGTTTTGTTTCTGAATCGTCAATAAGCCAAAATGTATGTCCAAATTGAAAGTTGATAACCTAACTGAATATCCTATATGTCTAACAAAGTGTGTTCTTGTCGTGTTACACTAAGAAACTGTGGACATTTTACTCTACAGCTGTTACAAAAATTATTAAAGCAATTTAGAATTTGAATTTCTTTTTTTTATCTTTATGTAATGAAATACAGAAATTTTACAAACTCCAGAAATATTTTTTAACAATAGTTAATCATTATTTGAGCAGTAAAGCTCAGAAAGCTTGCAAAATAATTTTCGTCGCATGAAAGAATATTAAATCAGTTTCTGAATGATAGAGAAGAACAGCTTTAGCTTCCTTTTTTATCTTTTATCTTGTAAACATCATACATCAGCTCATATTTTTATATTATTTAGAATGAATAATTAGATCACTAACAATTTTTTTTTTAATTTAACTATCACGTATCCTGTATATGTAGTAATTCTGCTATTTTTATTTATTTCTCTTCTAATTAAAATTGGTATTTAAGTTACGTTAAATACAGGCTTTGCTTAAAAGCATTTTACTTCGAAAACTACTAAAGCTTTAAAATGTTCAATGAACTTAATGAGGTTTTCCATATTTATTTTTCCTAACAGAGCTAAGTTTTCTTTTAACATGAGCTGTCGTATATAAAATTGCTCAGTTAAATTTCTGAAGAGAGAAACATATTTTTCTGTTGTATATATATATATATAGAATCAAATTACTCGTATTTATTTATTCTTAAAATAACTAGAACATAAAATAAGTTTTGGATACTTTTAATAATCTTCTAATTTTGATATGTATTGAGCATTTCCTTTTTGTGTACTAGATAGCATTTTTAAATCTATTTTTCGCATGTTTTACTTTTGGACAATGAATGCTTATTCTTTGTTTGACTTCAATTTGTGTGTGCTTTATATTTCGTTTCGTGGTTGCGTGAAATTTTTACAGCTAGGAAAAATTTGAATAGAGTTATTTGTTGTTGCTTCTTAGCTCAGATGTTTAAATTTAACATCTTTTGGAATGTTTATATTCACGTAACATGTAAGCATGCACAAGCTTATAACTGTCATGATAGTCATTCTCGAGCTATACAAAATTTTTGATACTGTTTGAAACTCATCTGAAGTTTATTCATAAAAATTCTTTTTTTTAAATATTCTCTGTAGTAAAGAGTTACTATTAAAAAGAAAATTTACATTCGCACTTTCCTTCTAAATTTAAGCTCATTGTTCTTTTATCATTTCATTTCTGCTTTTAAATAAAATCAAAAAACTGTTTACTTGAGAATAAATTTTTAAATTTAATAAATATAAAGAAGAAAGAGAGAAAATTTACCACCATTGTTTACATTTACTCTCTAAAACAAGAAGAAACATTTTTACTTAAAGGACAAATTTAAAAAAAATTAATAAGTAGAAAAAAAGAGGAAAAAAAGGAAACAGAAAAT
>KK120094.1:745283-770178 GCA_000611955.2 Stegodyphus mimosarum | reverse complement strand
GCAGGAAGAAATGCTTTACTTTAGAACAAATTTAAAAACTAATTAATAAATAAAACCAGAAGAAAGAAAGAAAAAGAGAAAATTTCTCACTATCCCTTATGCTTATTGTTTAAAGCAAGAGGAAACGTTTTATTTTAGAAAAGGAGGATAACGTAATATTTTGAAATATAGAAACGGTATAATACTATTAATAAATTGAACAATGCCCTCCGCTTCTCATAAAAAAGTTCCAGTTAGAAAAAATATTACAAAAAAGTTTCATTAACTAGTTATAAGTCTAATCTATAAACAAATGACAATAATACCTTGAAAGTATCTTAAATAACACAAGAACACTAAGCAAGATTAGCGTTAGATGGAAGGAGGAAAATAAGACTTATTACTCACAAAAAAAAAAAAAAAAAATTTTTAAAAAAAAAAAAAAAAAAAAAAACGCACTTTCTTTAAGATTATTGGGAAATTTAAACACTTAACACTGCAATAAGGATAACTGCTTTAAATCAGCAATAATCACAATTAATGCAATCATCATAATTAATGTAAATCAGACTTTAATGAATTTTAAAACAATACTGCAGTATTCCTTCAGTTTATTTTTATCGTGACCAAATAATATCCACGTAATTTCTCAGCATTCTCAAGATAAGCTTTAATATTATTCTTAAATAAATTAAATGAAGATGAAGTTTAAAAGTTTCGTGGATTCATATGCTTGTTTAATAAAGGTTAAATGATTTTTTTCAGCATCTCATTTTATATGCAAGAAGTATTGAAACATCATGACAGCAACAAGCGATAAAATAATTTAAAATAATCAATAAGCAATATTGAGTATTGTTAATTACATTCATAACAAGATCTTTTAATCAATAAGCAATATTGAGTACTGTTAATCACATTTATAATTCATTAATTAAAATAAAAACTTTTAACAATTTACAGATAGATAAATAATGACAATAATATTTTGCGAAATATTTTAATGTTAATTCTATGTCGATCAAGAGTAAACTCATTAACCTTAAGATGTAATTTTAGATAAATTTCTTGGAACTATCGTTATTTCCCTTTTCAAAATGGTAAAGAAATTTTGAAAAAACCTGACTAAAAATATTTAAAAGCAGAGAATATTTAATTCATTAAGTAATTTAATTTCAATTAATTAAACAACAGTTTCAGTCTGCCATTTGTATTAAACTTTAACATAATTTTAAAAATGAAAAACTAACAATAGCGGAATTACATATAATTTTAAAAATTATGATAAAATTCATCATAATATTCCTAAGGTTTACTCCAATATAAAAATTTGTTTGTTTTTTATCTGAAATATGTATTTTCATTCCATTCCTTTTCCGGTTAGCGCTGTACTTTAGCATTAATTCACTTCCATTTCTTTGGAATTTATAATCAGATAGATGTTCAATAGTATGCTTTAAATTTATTTGAGCAAAAAATGTTCTATCCTATTTCAGACATTTATTTTGAAATGTGTTTAAAAACAAATATAATCATTTGGTACTTAAAAAGAACAAATTTTAAATTACGCCAAAATAAAATTGGCTAAAATAAGATTTTTCAAAATTTAAGTCAAACATAATTTAATTAACTCATAATTTTCACTCAAATACGAATAAAAAATTAAAAATAAGCGATTAACGAATGGGTATTCCTTAAGAGAACTCTAAATGAGAAAAAATTCGATTTTTTTTTATAAATTTACTTTGTTTTATTTCTTATACTTACCCCTACATTGCGTTTCCCACATTCGGCCATAATTCCATTCGGCAGCTTGTTTAAGAAAAATATCATTGATATACTTTTGGAAATAAAGCGACAATAATTTATATTCTTGAAAACTACAAACTTAGCTAACTAAAGATGGCAATATCTCTCACATCAGATCATGTAATCGAGACGCATTGCTTTTACTTGCAATAAGTAACATTATGGTAAATACACTCACGTTTGTGAAAATTGCAACACCATGAAGGACTTACGCGAGTGAGCTGAAATTTTCAGGAAATGCAAAGTAGCGCATGATATGCAAATGATTAGAATTGCAAATCCGTAGCGCATGCGTATGCTGAGCAGCGCCCTCTGAACGGCTGATGGATCCGAATAAATAGACGGCTGTAGCGAGGCGTGTATGGTTATCGGTGGTTATCTGCTAGTGGTAAACGTTAACTCAATCTGTACTTATGCCTCGTCGACGAAAGAGAGCGAGATTTGAACAACTTACAGAGTTTGAACGAGGGAGAATCATCGGCCTTCGTGAAGCTGGATTGTCGTATCGTGCAGTAGCCTCTCGTGTGCAGCGTAACAGCAGCACAGTGATGCGCGTTTGGAAGCAGTGGACGGACGAGTGTCGGACAACTCGGAAATCCGGGAGTGGACCCCGAAATGTGACGTCAGCTCGCGATGATAGACACCTGGTCCGCATGGCGCGGACGGACCGTACAGCTTCCTCTAGACAATTGGCAGCACTGTGGTCAATAGCTACAGGTGTTTCATTGTGTGCTTCATCAATTCGTAGACGTCTGCTGCAGTGTGGACTGCGCGCACGGACTCCTTTATACAGGATCCCCCTAACGCACGACCATCGCCGCCTGCGGCTACAATGGGCCAATCAGCATAGAGACTGGCGTGCTGATTGGCAGCATGTCGTGTTTTCTGACGAATCCCGCTTTAATTTGTGGTACCATGATGGCCGCATTCGTGTCAGACGCTATGCCGGTGAACGCCACCTTCCGGAGTGCATTATCGAACGCCACAGTGGACGAACACCCGGAGTTATGGTCTGGGGCGCCATAGCATATCATAGACGATCTCAATTGCTACGAATTGTGGGCAATCTGAACAGCAACCGGTATATCCGTGAAGTTCTACAGCCCGAAGCTGTTCCCTTCCTTCAAAGCTTGCCAGGCGCTGTATTTCAACAGGACAATGCCCGCCCTCATACTGCTCGGATTGTTAAATCCTTCTTTGCAGCGCAGCAGGTACAGCTTCTTCCTTGGCCTGCGTGTTCCCCGGATATGTCGCCAATTGAACATGTGTGGGATGTCATTGGTCGGCGTCTTGCTCGTGATCCTCGTCCTGTTGCGTCTGCAGACGAACTTTGGGTACGCGTACAAACGATATGGAATGCTCTTCCTCAGTCAGACATTCAAACTTTGTTTGACTCCATGCCACGTCGTGTAGCAGCACTTATTGCGGCGCGTGGTGGCCACACAAAATACTGATTCTGATCTCTTGTTCTTGTTTGTTTGCTTTGAACATTTAATCATTTATTTGTACCACTACCACTCAACTGTGTATTAAATTGCATTCAATTATGACGATTCCTTCTTGGTGTTGCAATTTTCACAAACGTGAGTGTATTTATAGAAAATCATATTTATCAAGGAATAACCCCTGCGAAGTCTAATTATCAGTTTAATCAATAAAATAAAATTTCTGACTTTACTTTTAAATTTCTGACGAATAATACTTGAATAAAATGAAGAATAACTCTGAAGAAATCATATGACACACTGATGAGAGTTACTTTTATTTCCATACCTTTTTTTTACGCTTGAAATAATTTTGAAACTGAAAGGAACGGGAAAGTTAATACTATTATATTTATAGCTCATAAAAATAAAAGGCTGCTAATATAATGACGTTTTACCCAAACACAAATACACAAGAAAAAAATACCGAAGTCTCTAGCTTTGAATGTATCGAGCTCTCCTTTAGCAAGGCTGAGAAGAATGATGAAATGATAAGTAGAAAGAATTGAAAGGTTTGGAAAGTAGTATTAGGAAATAGATTAGTATCTTAGTGAATGCAATGAAGCTTTTAAGAAACTTAAAATGACTTTTTAATGAATTACAAAACATAACCTTTCACAAAACAAACAGTAAGTGATTCAGTATAAAAATTGTTAACGAAATCTACCTTTTTTTCATATTTAATAAGTATTTTTAATAATTTGCATAACTGTTCAAATAAATGCTTAAGACATTTCAGTAAAACCTTTATCTGATCATTTGTAGATTTGATTTTTAAAAAGATTCATGTGGTGTACAATTGCGGAAGTAATCATAAGCTAATCATCAGTCTATATATTTAATTTTCGTTAAATTTTTAATCCCTCCCCATTCCTGAACGAATGTTCAATTTATTATAAACTAGCGGAAGTATCCAGTGCCAGTTAAGTTAGATTGAGAGTAATGTATCTAACAACAGAGTGAATGATATCACTCTATCCTTCTCTAATAATGATGCAAATATACGATTCCTAGTCAAACATTTTTCAGTCTGATGCCATATGACAAGGAATCGTATTTTTCAGTTTAATACATATAAACTTTCGATATAAAAATTCATTAATTCTCTTTCATTATATCAGCAACAATAGCACGTAGTTTTTAATGATTTTCGTCTTTCTAATCAAATGGTCGTAAAAGTTCAAGCTCCATCTAATATTTCACCTATATTCAATTAAATGTGACCAAAAATTGATCATAATTGATCAGAAATCAATAACGCGAACAAACAAACACACAAACAGGCATTCTTTTTTATATGTATAGATTTTGTAAAACTTACAAATATTTGATTAACAAACTCTACGATTTGAAAGCGAGCAGTGGCAACACTTTTCGAAATAAAGCATTTTTAGCTCCAACGTGCGAGACTGTTACCAGTCAGAAAAATGAGTGCGAAATTTAGCGCTTTCAGAGTTTTTAATTAATATTTTGGCTTATTAAAGTTGTTAGAACATGGGAATAGTCGAAATGACTTCCCATGAATTTTTGGAATCGGGAATAATGTATTTAATGTTTGGCAATGCTATATTTATTTCATCATAAAACTTAGAAATTTTTTATTTGCAAACTCTACGATTTGAAAGCGAGCAGTAGCAACAACTTTCGAAATAAAGCAGATTTTCATCTCCAGCTTGCGAGACTGTTGCCACTCGGAAGAATGAGGGCGAAAATTATCGTTTATCTGAGTTTTTAATTAATATCTTTAATTTTATCCTCTTTGTCTTTTTGAAAAAAAATGGACGTCGACCTTTTCCAGCACTCAGAAAAGAATTGTAGAAAGTTTGGTGACGATAGCTATAGTAGTGAATGAGTTATTAGCTAACAAAGAAGCAGACTCTCTTTTTTAGATATATACACTGCTCGACATTGAAAATGCAACACCAAGAAGGAGTGGTCAAAAATTTATGCAAATTTTAGAGTAGACGCACGTCACTGAGTTATGCGAATGATGTGAAATGCGCAGCTCTCCGACGCACGTCAAGTAAGATATAAGGGAAGGAACGTGCGGAATGGGCAATATTCGTGTCGTTATTTCTGCCAGACGAATAATCGAAGAAATTGGTTTTTGTCCCGGAGGATACATGTAATAGGAGAGAATGCCAGGCCGCCGTCAACGAAGGCACTTTCAGCAGATAGACGATTTTACGAGGAGTATGGTGATCAGATTCAGAAGGGCGGGTTGGTCCTTACGTCAAATTGTAGCTGATACCCACATGGATGCGAGCACGGTCTTTCGGCTATGGCGAACATGGTTGGAACAAGGGAATGTGGGAAAAAGGAGGGGTGCAGGTGCAGCCAGAGTGACGTCAGGATGCGTGGATCGACGCATCCGCCGACAAGCCGAGGCGGTCCCGCAAGTCACTTGTACCGCGATTCTGCAGCATGTGCAAGATACCCTGGATGTTCCCGTGTCGACCAGAAACATTTCCCGTCGATTGGTTGAACGTGGCCTGCACTCACGTCGTCCGTTAAGAAGGTTGCCATTGACTCCACAGCATAGACGGCAACGTTTAGAATGGTGCCGGACTGGAGCGATGTGGATGACAGAATGGCGAAAAGTCGTGTTCTCAGATGAATCACGCATCTGTTTGTCCAGTGACAGTCGCCGCATACGTGTGTGGCGTCGACGTGGAGACAGATCTAATGCGGCAGTAACTGTGGAACACCCCACCGCGCGGCAACGTGACATAATGGTTTGGGGCGCTTTTGCCTACGATTCCAGGTCACCTCTAGTTCGTATTCAGGGTACTATGACGGACCAACGATACTTGTTTAATGTACTGCGGCCGGTAGCAATCCCCTACCTTCAGGGGCTGCGTAATGTTTTTCAGCATGCCCGACCACACAGCCAACATGCTCTGCAAGTTATACAGATGCTTCCCTGGCCACCGTACGCTCCTGACCTGTCACCAATCGAACATGTGTGGGATGTGATTGGAGGTCGTTTGCAGACTCTGCCCCTGCTTTGTTCAGAAGACAACCTGTGGCAAATGGTTGAAAGGGAATGGAGAGCCATCATTCAGGACACCATCCGCACTCTTATTGACTCTATGCCTAGACGTGTTTCTTCGTACATCGCTGTCCGCGGTGCTGCTTAATTTTCGAAGATATGTGCACGTAATTATTTCATACGGCCATTTAAAGTTAATAATGAATGCTTTTGCAACCAGTGCCGACTAGTTATCCTCCAAAACGAGAAAATATTAGTTTGTATTCATTTGTGGCAACTATTTTTTGTATGTGACGGGAAATATAAATTTCTGCTCGGAGATAGGCATTAAAAATGATTGAATCAATAAAGTTCTCTAATACCTCAGTAAATTTTTCATCCAAAGCTTTTGCTTAATTTGTTGTTGCAGCTTATCCCTTGATATTGCGAGGATCTTAGTTCAAATTTCGATTACGTCAGACTTAGGGGAGTCTGTCTGTCATTGGTCGAGGTCTTAGATCTCTTACAGGTGACAAAACGACTTATGAACAGCTCCATCCCAGTTTTGATTGAGAACGCTCTGGGAACATAATCCAAAGGTTTCTGACCTCATTTTCCCTAACACCAACCTCTCTCGGACACCAGGTTTAAGTGGCCCCGTCCTTTAAACACATTATATACATTTACAAATGTGTATACCTCTTTCGAGATTCGAACCTGGGTCTAACTAGAAGGCGCCCACTAGCGACCAAGCAGTAAAGTCACTGAACACTGGTAGTTTGGTCCAAAGTTCGAATCACGCGAACGGGCTGCTGTGTGGTCGTTTATGTGGTTTATCCCATGTTTAGGGTGTAGATGAGACAGTTTCCCTTAGAAAGGCCTCCAAGAAGGCATCTTTTCCCTCGAGGGTTTGCCTTAATCACGTAAACCAAACTATCGAAAAGGCTGCTTCGTTAAATTTAATGACGTCTAATGAATCACTTGAACTGAAAGTTTTTTTGTAATCACGTGCTTTTTTTTTTTTTTTTTTTTTTTTGGTATTACGGAAAACAGACTTTTTTGAATTTACAAAGCTCTCGTACTCACATTTTTTAAATTGACTTCTCAAAATTCCCTATCTTCTTTTGAGAAATTTTGTAATTGGAAGTATCAGTCTAAATCAGCATTTGATGTAATAAACTTTGTAACGTTTGAACATTGTAGACGAATTTTTAAAGAACTGCCTAAGCATTTGACATAAATATTACGTAAGCCCCTTCCCCCGAAGAGTCATCATCAGTTGCATTAATCTGTAAAAAAAATTTAAGTTTTGGGCGGAAAAAAAGATTATTAAATCCTTTTCTGTCAAAATGGTTTCGCTTAAGAATACTTTTTTATTATCTTCCATTAAGAAAACAATTTAATAATGTTTGAAATCAGAGGTACAGCAGTAACAGATAACGATGAAATATCGATTATACGTCCTGTGGAAAAGTAAGGCGCAGAACAGGAATGAGGACATAAAGCAGAGAAGTGGAGTTTTAAAACCAAAATGTGTCATTTCGAAACGCTTTTGCTCTAGGGTAAAATTAGAGCGATTTACAAAGTTGAAAGTAAAGTAAAACAAACCACCGCCGAGTTTAATTCGCGAGTTTGTAATTCCCTATCGGGTTGTATAACAAACGGGGAAGCACTTCCATTCTTATGTCTATAAATAAAGAATTTTTCCAAAAGTGAACAGGTCGTAAAATTCTTTCCATAAATCACGAGGCTTCGGAAGTGGACTCTAGGGAAAAAGAACACGAATCATGAGTCATTTAGAGAAAAAAGTTTGAAGTATGCTGTGTGTTTGCTGCTTCACTTTCAAATGTGCCATTAAGTCTATAGGGTAAAATCAAGAGGTTTTTCTGAAGAAGATTGAGTATTAGTGTATTGCTTTCATAAAAATGTATCGTACAAAATCCGAAATGAAATAATTGCCCTTATCAAGGAATAGAAAGATTTTGGAAAGATTGTAAATTTAAAGACAATTGAAGGAAATGCAGATTTTAAATGTTTAGATATTTTTCAATATTTCAATGAAGTTTAGTATCTCCTATATGAGTAATTTTAATTTTATGTAAATGAAACAAATTTGTTGCTAGACTAGATAATAAGCAAATGGTTATTCTGTATGTTTTGAATTTATAATATTATGGCATCGGGAATGTTGAATTGTATATAAGCTGATGGTTTAAGTGAACAATTGTCAAGGAGCGCAAGTGTCTGCAAATAGTTCATAATAAAAATACATCGTTAAAAAAAGGCAAAGGCAATCCAATATGCAATGAAGCACCCTTTACACGCTTCTCCTTTACATGTTTTTTACATTTATACGTAGTTTCATTCCTATGCCATTTTATTCTTATTCATGTTAGTGGTAAAAACTTTTTTTGCTATAAATTTCAATAATAAAGTATTTTTTAATGCGCTTAACTTCGGTCATACATTGCTTGAGTTTAACTCAGAAGCAAAGTAACCTATGACAGGAGGACAATCAGGATGAAAGCAACGTTCGGGGCGGAGGAGGGTTACGTAACATCTATGTTAAATGTCCATACCCATACAGTTCTCTTAAAATTCGTATACAATGTTCAAACGTTACGAAGTTTGAGTCTGTAAACACTGATCTTAGACGGATACTGATGCTTCCAAGTACAAAATTTATCAAAAGAAGTTAGAAAAATTTATGAAGTCAATTTAAAAAATGGGGGTTGAAGAGTTTTGTAAGTAAAAAAAAAAAAAAAACTTCGTTCCCCCCCCCTAAAAAACAAATTTGCAATTAGTATAAAAATTCATTATAATTTATTAAATTTAATGAAGCCGCCTTCACTGGTATGGTCGGTAGTAGTCCCCGCTACCAAAACGTTAGACCCGCGTTCGAATCTCGAAAGAGGCATAGACATTTGTAAATGTATATAATGTCTTTGGGGGAAAGGACACTTAAAACGGGTGTTTTAAGAAAGGTTGGTGTTAGGGAAAGTGAGGTCTAAAATCCTTGGATTCTGTCCCCAGAGCTTTTTCAATCAAAAGTGGTATGGAATTGAGCGAAAGTCATTTTGTCATCTGTAAGATCTCTAAGGCCTTGACTATGACAAACATACTCATCATAGTCTTATCGAACTCAAAGTACGATCCCCTCAACATCAAGGGATAAACTACAACCACAAATTAAACAGAAGCTGTTCCTTACATTTAAATGAAAATTTCACAGAGATATTAGAGAAAAAAATTATTGATGCAATCACTTTTCAATGCCTATTTCCGACCAGAAATTAATATTTCCGATCATATTTAAGAAACAATAGATGTCACAAATGACTGCAAACTGATAGTTGCTCATTTTAGATATAAACTGATCGACAATTGTTACAGAAGCATTCGCTAATAATTTTTCTGATGGTCGACTGAAATTTTTAGTTTCACATACAGAGGAAGTTCGCACTGTTTTTAGACGATTTTTTTTGTATTTACAGAAATATTTTACCGAAACGTTTTGTATTTAAAATATTCCATTTGATAACCCTTATTCTTCACTATCTTTCTACACCGTAATTTTAAAGATAATAAAGCGTTTTTAAGTATCGCAAAAGGTACTTTATACTATTCCTCTCGAACAGCTTTCCAAAGTTCAAGGAGGGTTGTAGGTTCACGTTTGAACAATTCGCTTTTTAAAAGTCCAAAAGTGAAAATTCCGGGATGATAACATCAGGAGAATTTAGTAGGGATATGAGTGAAGGGTATATTCTTGATACGCTTTTCTTGTTCCATTTTTTTCCAGGAAATTAACAGTGGATTTTGGCATGCGGCTGCTTGTTTTGATTTCATGCAGTTCTGCAGATTGAAGTCACTGTGCAATGAAGTCACTGTTCACAGTTCTGCAGATTGAAGTCACTGTCAATTATGAGAAAGTATCTCATAATTGAAAATAGGGTATAAAATATGTTCCTGATAATATGTGGAGTTGACCTTAACAGTTTTCCGCACTCTCTATAATTTTTGCTTGTCGTTATATCAAAAACCAGCAACAATCATAAATCCCTCTGAAAAACTTTGTTTAGATACTGTGAACCATGTTCTAAGAATGTTTTCTTCTTTTTGATGATAATAAATGGATCTTTTTTATTGCGGTCATTTAAATACATCCAAGATTCATCTATTGTGACTACATTTTTCCATTTCTGTCGGAATAATTGTTTCTCATAGATAATTCTGCAGCGCGTTCTGTTTTCGGCGATATGTAGTGGAGAAAGGTGATGCTCATTAAGCTTTTTCGCCTTTTTAAAATTCAAATCAGCATTAATCAGTTTCTTTGCATTTGAGATTGAGCATTTTAATGATTATTCAACTGAACTCTGAATTCGCAGATTTCCTTTATCATTAAGTTTCTTACACTGTGCAACTTTCGACACATTCTGTTTTTTCTTCGTTACGTATTTTGAATAGTTTTTCTCTTTGAACCAAACTTTTTTTTACTTTCCTATTAACAAAACTATCAATTATTCCTTTAGATACCGGAAAAATAATGGTTTTTCAGAGCGTGTTTTAATAATTAAGTGCGAATAATTTTCTTCGGAAAGAGCACAAACTTATCCCTCAGCCCATTGCTTCTTTAAAAGCGCAATTTTGCGTGAAAACAAAATTTCTTGTAGCAGACGATAATTTACACTTCATAAACATGGTTGCAAAAAAATTTAAAAAATGTTTTTCCAAGAAGGCGATTTTTTTATAGCAAAGCAAAGTCGTCTAAAAAATGAGCGAACAGCCTCTGTATCTTTACGAATCCTGCATAAAGCTTGAGATATATTGGCCAAACAAAAAGAGCGTTAAAGTTTCGTATCAAGGAACATGAATCTTATGTCCGAAAGGGCGAAATTAACAAGTCTTCAATAGCGTATCATAGTTGGAAATTTAATCATAATTTTGACTTTGGATCTGCAAAAATTATCCAAAAAGTTTCTTCCGTTGGTGAATTGGATTTTCTTGAGGCTTTTCATATTCACAAAGATTTAGCAAGTTTAGTGAACGATTTTAAGTCTAATCCACTCCTTCCTAGCGCTTTTAAAATTCTATCAACATAATTCTTGATGATTATTTTTCTCGATAGATGGCATTGTCTCCTCGCGCGTGGTTCTACCGGAGAGTATAAAAAGCCGTTACTCAGCTTTTTTTCCCCTTCTTGTATTTTGTTCTCCTGATGAGGAGGGACCTGTAGCTGCCCTCGAAATCGATTGAGTGTTTTTAGTGAATGTACGCCAAATACAAGGCTGTGTTAGCGAATTTGAACCTGAACCGTACTGAATATAAGACTTCGAATGGGAGCTGAAATTATATTAAATACTGTTTAGAGATGAATAGAACTATTATAAAAAATGAATTGTCAAGGGTACCTGAGTAAAGAAAGTTTAGGACCTAAAATAATGTCCGAAAAAAGAAACTGAAAAATGGCAGGCTTGATTGAATTGTAAACAATTAAAGCTACACATCAATATAACAGGTTTTTACTTATGACAATTATTTTTTCTTTTATCGCTGTTGAACAATATTAAATAAAATAACTCTTTTGTGCATTTGAAAGGAGGTCATGAACGCGCAACGTCTGCCTAACAGGAAAAATTAATTTAAAATGGCATTATGTAGATCTATAAGCATAAGCGATTTCCGGATCTGATGCGTTACATTTTGCTGCATTATCTACTCATACTAGTTTGAAAGAAACTGTCAGTGATGAATTATAATTGAAGATATTCAAGAAATTATTTTTTAACTTTGACAGGAAAGACACTATACCAACATCAATGAAATATTTTTTGGCTATGAAACGCAAGGCACTTTTCAAAAAGATAATTTTGAAACATTACAAAAAGATAATTTTGAAACATTACAAAAAGATAATTTTGAAACATTACAAAAAGATAATTTTGAGAATTACTTGTGAGTAACTTAAAGCAAACTTTCCACTTCCAGTAATAGGCTGCAAGAGAATACACGCTCAGTGTACTCTCATTTCTTGAATTATTATTAACATAATATTGGATGAGACAAACAGGAACTGCATCTTTATAATAATAAAACTTAATGTTTTATTTTGGTTAATTTCAATGCAGACAGGCAGAAAACATCTTGTTATTTAACAGAAGAGCTACTATGGTTCATTTAAGTTCTTTTCTATATTAGAGATAATTATTTATTTAATTTTTAATCCAAAATTATGCTAAATTTTGTTCTTAGGCAGTTTTGATGCCTGTTTCTCAGGAATAAAAAAGTTTTTTTTTTCTTTTTCGTTTCAGATCTCAAAGCAGAGAAGTTAATCGTTGTTTGCAATGTAATTGTTATACATCTGTGTAGATATTTAACAAGTTAGTATTGTGATAATGTAGAAAATGAATACCATACTTCTATTAAAACTTTCATCTTGCTCTACAGAAATGTTTTGTACTTCTTAAAAAATAAACCTTATGTTTAGTTAGTTATTAAATACAGATCAAGTGCCTTTGAAAGATACTTGAGGAAGAAAAACATGCATGCAGAGCTGCAGTCGAAATTTAGAAAGAGAAGAGAAGAGAAAGTGAAGTCTCAACTGGAAAACGATTCTCTAAGTTCTCTTTGCGTAAGCAGGAAAAAATTTTAAATGCTTTATTTCCTTCGATTTGCCATTTCTTCTCTTCCGCCCAGGGGAGGGAAGGGGGATAAAGAAATTTATTTCTTCAAAATTTAATAATGCTTTGATATAACTGATATATTCACTAGATATATCTTTTTTAACTATAGGCAATGAAAGAAAATATTAAGTTCTCACCTTTTCTAATTACGCTGTTATGATCACCAGGAAATAAGCTATTTGCGTCTTCGACGCTGCCACCCTGTAGACAAAAGAGAAAAGAAATATTATTAACTGAAAAATAAAAGCGAAGAGAAAGTTAAATGTTATGTTATAAGAAACATTATATTTAAAAAAATTTTTAAAAATGAAATGTAAAATAAAGTAATAAATTTAAAATAAAATGTTTCTTTCAAAAAAGCCTTCACATAACCTCCCCTCTTCTAATTAGTAAACTTTAATTAAAACAGTCGTAAATATGTCCAACCGTCGACGGCAAAAAATTATCTTTTGTCTATCATAGCAGTTCTTAGTTTGTTCAGGTTGGCAAATCATTTAAAGTTATGTTTAATTTACAGTTGAAAGCTAGGACAAAAGGAAACTTTACAAACCCAAAAATAGATAGAAACAAAATTACTTATTATATAAATAAATAACAAAATATTAATAAAATTACAAAGCTAACAGTTGAAATAAAGTTCTACTATTAAAAGTATTTTGATAAGAAAGCATTCATATAATATTTTTTTCTGTTTTTGTTCAAGTAAGTAAACTTCAATAAAAATATTAGTAAATGCTTTTATGTTACCATTCAAAAGCAGATGAAAGTTGTAACTAAATTCAAGCTCTTGGGCTACACAGGCCGATCCCGTGTAGAACCCCGTTTGTATGTTTATAAGGTATTTCTCCCACTTTCTTAGCATGCCTTCATGGTGTAGTGGTCAGCACGCTCGGCGCGTATTCGAGAGGTCCGTGGTTCGAGTCGTGCCGGCGACAGTATTGCTCATTTTTCTTCTCTCCCGCTTTAAAAAAATACCTAATGACTCTACAGGGGCACCCGAAATAAAAAAGGTGGTGGATGATGATTCTCCACCACCAAGATTTGGCGATTGGATCCCCTAATCAACAGTCGCCTTTAAAAGGAGAAGTACATAAGATATATCTCCCGCCTTCTTCGCATGCCTTCCTGGTGTAGTAGTAAGCAAGCTCGGCGCTCATTCGAGACGTCCGTGGTTCGAGTCCCGGCGAGGGCATTTCTCATTTTTCATCTCTCTTGCTTTCAAAAAGTACCTAATGACTCTACATGTTTAACATTGCTTTGATGATGAAGTTGGAAGAGATTGAAGCCTAATGCCTTACAATAAATACATAAAATCTGAGGGTCACATGCAAAGCAAAGTGATGTATTTGGAAGTAGGATAAGGTTTCGGAAGTCGTAGCCCCTGAGAAAAACCAGGTATAAATTGTAAGATCTACGAAGAAAATAAAACATTATGTGTGGTAATAATATCTTGTGTTGTGGTTGCTGATATTTATTACAATAAAATTCCATATACTGTACTCCCTCGTATAAAATAAATAAAATTTACGAGCACGAACTTAATACGGCTTAAAGAAATAGAATATTAACTCTTATCATCTATAGCTACTACTACTAAAACCTTCTTTTTCTTAATTAATTTATTTACGCAATTAATTATAGCAATGATCAGAAAGATATTCTTTCATTTTCCTGTCAACTCCAGCACATAAGTCGTGTTCCCATCCTTTGCATTGCTGTCTTCCTCACATATATTACAGGGAGACGAACCCGATGTGAAATAATATGGTCGACTAGGGGGTGATACACTTTGTTGGAAGATTCGAAGTTGGCGTGATGTTACACCTAATATCTGAAAGATACGACTTATCCGGTGGTACGACTAGGCAACGATTTTCTGTCTTGCTTTGCAGAATATATGAAATATGAAGTCCTTGAGATGGATAGCATTTCATATGCAGTTCATTCATTTCTCTGTGATGTTTCCGCTTACTGTCGAATGGATAAATTTTCCTCTGAATTCCCAAAGGCTGTTTTAGACAGACGCAGCCAAGGATCTGTGAAGCTGATAGAATTATTAATTATCCACTTTCAGTCGCAGTAATTCCTATTTTGTTAATGTAACATTGACAATTTGTTTACAGTGGAAATGGAAGCTAGGACGCAAGCATTTCTGCAATAAAAGCAAATTCTTACAGTTTTTAAACTTTCTTTGACTTAACGTTTTTAGTAAACATTCACTTTGTGATGGTAAAATTTAAACTAACGTGAAAAAGAAATGCTTCGAATCCAAAAAATGGAGTTTTATGTCGCAACTTAAAAAAAAACCGTTAAAACTATTAAAGTAATTTAAAAACATCACCATACCAAAATGTCACGACAATATATAAACGCAAAATGAAAGAAAAAGCAAATTAAATGTAATAAAAATAGTATCGTAAAAATATTTAAGTACTATTTTGATAGTAAATGTATAATATCTATGTTATTAGTAAATGTATAGTAAATGTATAATATCTATGTTATGTTATAAGCAGCATTAATAATAATAATAATAATAATAATAATAATAATAATAATAATAAAAGAACAGCAATAGCAGCAATAATAACATTACCATTTCACCATTATTAAATTTTCTCTCTTAAAAAATAGTTCATGCGGAATTCTTGTGAAACAAAAATGCTGAAGTAAGGAAGGCATTTAGGGTTAGTTTACATAGAAAATAATTTTGAGCATTCTTAGCCTCTTTTCCTCCCACTTGCCACTCAAACGGTTTAAGTCCAGTAAATAATGGTAGTTCGACGTTCGATCTGGTTTGGGTTCGAACCCAGGCGAACGAGCTGGCGGCATGGCTAGTTTTCGTGGTTTTCACTATCTGTAACGTGAATACAATGCAGTTTCTCTCAGAAATTCCCCCACGAAGGTAGTCCTTCTCTTAGGCAAATAGGTCTTGTGGGTTTGTCATATTCAAATTACCGAACCAGCTCTTTTCTTCTTCCAAAAGAATCTTATTAAGTCAAGCAAAGGAAGGTACAAAACCTAAAGCCTAGCAAAAGGGTTGTAGTAATAAGTAGTTTTCTATTGAAGAAAACTACTACTTCTTTTGCTTCCATCTTAATACGTCATTCCAGTCATTTGGTTTTAAAATTTCGAAGGCAAGTTGGTTAATTTTTGCTTACTATTTTTAAATTTCTTTTTTACTACAGTTTTTAACTTTAATTTTAATTTTGGATTATTTCTTTTAATTTTCTTATGATTTTTAAAAATTGTTCTTGAAACTACTTTTGTTTTTACTTTTGTATTTGAAATGAAACGAGAGTGTAGGGGATATGTCTTATAAAGTAAGCATCTCGTTCAGATTAATTGTGTTCTTAGTGAAAGATTATTTGCTTTTTAACAGGATTCTTTTGGTTTAGTACTAATATCTTTATTTTGATTGAGAATCAATTAGATTTACGATTTGAATCTAGCAAATAATTTGACGCTTACTTGGAAGTAAGATGAAACACTCTCTCTTATTTTAGTTACTGTTTATTGATGGTAGATTGGTTTATCCCCTCGATAAGTCGATTAATCTGCTATCAATAACAATAACTGGTTTTTCAATACTTAAAAGTTTACTTTTGATTTTGGCATTTTTGCTTTTTAGTTATTCCTTAACTGTGTTTAAAGCAAGGAGGACTGAAAATTCTTTAAATTTTTTAAATTCTGAAAAATATCTTTTCAATGATGTTTTTAAATTGAATTTCCGTTGCTTGGAAATGTAATATGGAGAGTTTTATTTTTATAATATATAATATATATATATATTGTAGTTTTACCTTTCATAATCGGCAGGATATGTCTCCCAGTGGCAAATTTAGAAGCGACGTCGAGTTTTGCATTAGATCGCGTCCTCTGATATTCATTAACAGAACTAAGCTATAGAGAGAGATTCATTATTTACGCATAATTATTCTTTTTCCCTCTCCAAGATCAAAATAATTAAGCTTAGTCCTCTTTCCTGGTTGATGCTTAAAATTTGAAACATTTTGTGCATTCGATTGCTTAAAATGAAATTTTTTTTGGTCATGTCGTGTAGTTATTCATAAGCAATCAAAACTTTCTGAAAAACTATGCTGATCTAGTCTCTTCTTTTAGAATTAAAGTCACACTATGCTTCGAAAATTGAATAAAATTAACACTGGGCAATATTTTAGCTTTATCCTCGTCCTCCCCTCCCCTTTAAAACTAAATTCCGGTTTCAATTCCTTTTGCAAACCAAATAATGTATTAAAGTAGATTTTCTTAAAAGCAAGTTGAGTAAATCAAACTTTCTTAAAGCAGGAAACAGCTGTATAGTTATTAAATGATGCAATGATTTTTTTTCCTTGATGTCGTTTATTGCTTTAGATGCAATATGAACAAACGTTTCATTTCAATTAACAAGTCCTAAGAATAATCTACAGCCCATACTAACATAAATCAAATAAATCATTGAGATGTACATGAAAAATGTCGAAATCACAAAACAGACGTTTCACTTTTAAGAAAATGCGGAAATGCTGATTCTTAGAATTCTTCATTTAGAACTTAGATTGAATTGTTGACAAGTTATTACCCTCCTCAGGTTGACAGATTCAACTTCTATAAATCATCTTGTCACGAAAGCATTTTAATCTGTTTATAATCAGCCACGCGCAGCCAAGCAAACAATTGGTGCATTTGAAATAATTTTGTGTAACCCATCAAAGTTCAAAGCTCGTTCTTTTCTGGAAATTGTTTTGCAAAGCGTAACAAAGGCAACAGCAAGAACACAATTTGCAATGCAAATATTTTCATTTCGAAATCATCCGAATCTAAAATCGCATATTTTAGGTTGAATTTTGCGTAGTTATTAAACTTGAAGTTAAGGTACGTTTTATACATTCCTAGACTAGAAAGGTTTTACTTTATTATATAAAGGCGCAGGAAAAGGAAGAAATTATAGGAAGATGTGGAAGATAAGATGTCTCCATCCTCCAAAGGCCACTGTCTCAAACAAGAATTGAAACTGCGTAGTCTAGTACTGGGTATTGCTGGTAGATTTATGTTACTGATTTGGATATACAGTCTTTGCACTCTAAGGTATGGTAATAGTACTATGTACTGCACAGAACAACGTGTTATCATTTATGTGCCTATAAATGTATTTACATATTAATGTCTTGTAAGGTTTTAGTTAAACTAACAAAGTTTTATTTTAATTTATATTTTTCTATTTCTTCTCATTTCGACTTCCCGTTAGAAGAAGAGCGCGTTTTAGCTTTATGCTAATTTGAAGTGGAGCCAAGTTATATTTAAGCGAGAGGTAGGAACCTCTCAGCGTGAGAGAGCTTTTAGTCTCAGACCACGGCCACTCTATTCGACGTTCGCCTGACCAGCTAGTATTTAAATTCTAAGCCGTAGCGCTTTTACGTGATTGCTTATTGAAGTAATTCCAAGTGCGTCAATATTAGTTAAATCTTGCTACGCACCATTTAGTTTAGAGGCCAACCTCGCGTTATAGCTCTGTGAGCAACGACTGATTTAATTTCTATTTAGCTTTAGTTTAAATTTATCTGATTGTTCATTTTTAGACCCAAGTGCGGTCTCTACTTTCTGTATCCCTCCCGAGTTGGGAAGTGGTTGTACATAATTGTGATTTAATAAAAGAGGATTTTAAATCCCTTTCAAGTACAGTTCTTCTATCACTGAATCACAATATTCTACCACAGAACATAGCTGCATTCAGCTCCCTGTTCAAGATCAGGACTTTAAGCTGTCACGAAGATGTTTTCCAAGAATATGCACCGAACACTCAGTCCTGACAGTCTATTACGTAGTATATTTAATCAATTATCATTTCATTCATATTTGTTTTTTGCATAAAGTTTAATATAGTAAGTATATTACCTTTCCTGAATGTAACTCTTTATGGTGTAGGTAACTGTATTATTTTTCCGAACACGCAGCATGTCATAATAATGGGCTAACATGCAATAATCTACATACATATACATAATACGCATATATTTATGTTTGTAAGTTGTGAGCTTGGATAAGAGTAATCTAGAAGTATATCTGGAACTGAATTTTGTATTTATATTGTTACGAAATGTCCAGGATAGCTTCCCCGCAAAGCAGGTTTAGGGTTGCCATAAAATGGTAAGGGAAGGCAGGGTTGCCACATTTGGCAAGAAATCGCCTATTTGGTGACAAAATTGCCGATATGCTATAGACGCATGGAGAACCTTCCAGAACGAATTCTTCCTAGTTTAGCACAAAACGTTCTCGAACACAAGCCAAAAGCTATATAATCCCTGCTAGTACGCTGAGAGGGAGTCAGTTGGGTCAGTGCGGAGTCAGTTAAGAGTCAGTTGAATCGATGCGAGTTAGTTGGGTCAGTGCGAAGTTAGTTAAGAGTCAGTGCGTAGTCTAGTGTCGAGTTGGTCGTCAAGTCCATCGAGCGACTCTCTTAGTGTATCGCGAGGCAGTCATCGTCGAGTTTTATCTTAGAGTGTGTTGAGCTTCGGGAACGACTGAACCGAGTCGGGAACTATACTCTAGTGTATCGTCAAGTGCATCGCAAATTCTAGCCTGGAGAGTCTCCAGAGTACGTGGAGTTCCGAGAACGACCGAGCAGAGTCGGGAACTGTACTCTGGTGCTTTGCCGTGAAGCCGTCTTCATCGTTATAGCCTGATAGCCTGAAGGCTGTGTCGCTGATTGTCTCAGCGTGTTTATAGTAGTTCTTCGACGACTGTAAGCGTGATTTTGGAGTAAAGTGTGTTTCGATACTTCATCGAGTGTCTTCGTTATTCACTCCAAATCTACGAACCCCTTAACATACGTAAAAAGACGAAGAAGAGAGGAAGAGAAAAACGTAACAATATTATACTGCACATAATCTATCTCCTCCTTACATAATGCAATACTCTGATCATTTGTAAAACAACACCATAATGATGTCTCTACATTGAAAACATGTACTCTCTTCAAGGGCCATGTTTGCTCATATTTTTTATAGAAACATAATAATGCTGTCTGTTCTGTCCCTCCGTCCCTTGGCTGGCGTGATAAACTCCGATAAATGGTTGATGGCCTGGGCTGAAGAAAATAAAATCCGATGAATAGGCGAAAATCCCGTAAGGTAATTAGCCTGGTCGCGAGCCCACTCAGCGAGTAGTACCCTATGTCAGAAATCGTGCATACGCTCTGGGCCGGTCTGAGAGTCGCTGAAATGATCTGTATTTCGATTGTTCATTTTTCATGTTTGTGTGTGCCCCTCCCGGATGCTATAATGTTTAGTGACGCGATGATTGCCAACCCATTGGGCCCTCCTTCAAATCCTGGAGAAAGTATAGATGTTTGCAAGCTTATAGTAAATGTGCAGCATTCAAGTGAGCCGTAAGTCGTCTCGAGTGGTTGTGGTAGGAGAAAGGGATATGAAACACTCAAATCGTCCTCCCCCCTAGGGTGTTATTCCTAAAAAATGGTGCAGAGCTGCACAGTTAGTGTACTGCGACTATGGTGAAGCTTTGATATGGTACAACCTATGAGAAATTCCGACGTCTCACTCACTTATTCCTGTACCTGTTTGTTTGAAGCCAATTTAAAAGATACTTTAGAAAGGTAACAAGTATTTGTGAGTACCACTGCTTTCTGCTATATTCTCTTCATTTTTTTTTCGCATAACAGAAAATTAGTCGTGACGATATGAAGCTATTTTATGTAAAACAAAAGTAAATATTTAATAATATTTGTGGAATTGATATTATTTTATGAAGGCTTATAAGAATCTTTTAATTTAGGGAAGTCTAATGTGCTGAAACCATCCATAAATACGGACATCAGTAACACGTTTACTGCTGCTCTGTGACTACTCAGAAATGAATCAGTCAAAATGTTTTACCGGTTAAAATATTTACATGATTTTATTCTGAAAGAAGATTTCAGTTCTAAAAGAAAGTGAGTTTTTTTTTGTTGTTATTTAACAATAAAAAATGAGATTAATTTAATTTAAATTTTTCATTTCATACTAATAATTATCTCACGTATCGCACTTTTTTTCGTTTTGTTACAAAGATTTGCAAAGAATTGCTCTGTATGCACAAATAATTGTTCATATTCTAGGGTTTCCATTCACAAATATTTGTATAATAAGTAAGAGTATTACAATATATTTTATAATTTAAAAAAATGTTTCTATAAATCATTTTAATTTTTAAATTTATTTCTTCTGTCATTAATATTTTTACCTCAATATCTTTCACTCCAAAAAAGACTTTTTCCCTTTTGTTATTTATGATATTGGAATCAAAAGGAAAATTTAGAAAGTCAAAATTTAACTCAAACTGTCTCAAATTTCTTTAATTAGAGCCTCATTACAATAATATAACAAGGAAGATACTTAAAATTTGATTATTATATTTTATTAATTCCAAATCAAGAAACACGGAACATTTGTAAAACGAAATTTTAAACCTTAGATTCAATTTTAATAAGAAATTATATAAATCCGGATGTTTTTAGTTCCTTGTACGAAGTAAAGGAAGTATTGTAATCGGCAAAAATTTTAGGTTTTAGATTTCAACCGAAATATCTATTTTGACTACTCTTGAAACTATTTTGACTATTTTTTGCGTGACTTCTCTCAGTACGGACAGAGTAAAGGAAGGATTATTTTATTAGAAAACAGACCGTAAATGGATTTAGAATAAATTTTGTATTGACGTATCATGCATAAGTCAACAGCGATTAACCTCAGAAATTTGAAATTTTGTATACGGGACTGCTAATAACATTTAGTTTTGCTCTGTCTTTTCTATTGCAATCGGCAATATATGCATACATATATATATATACAGGGTGGTCACAAAGAATCTTTGCCAACATCTGCACTTCTAGCATCCGTTCTAGTTAACCGGTCCATATGAGATTGCAAATATAGTTATTCGGAGGTATGCGCTCGATATTCTGTGAATGGCAGCACAGGGTCGCTATAAAACGTCTACTATAAAACGACTTTTCAAATCTTCAAAAATCAAATTTTCAAAAATAACTTTTCAAATCCTTGTCACCAAATATTAGAGCTCTGTATTATATTTAAATAAATTGAATAATGAAGAATCTCCACGAATGTATGTATGTTTCTCGTGAAGAAACAATGGTACCTAGAGACATCAAATTATGAATAACGTAGTCCTCCACTCAAATATGGGCATCTGGAAGTCCAAATTTGGAATTTGTATTATTATTGTTGTTGTTGCCGTGTCCGTTATCACATGGAACAATGGTTGCCAGAGCCTTCTCCGAAGAGAGGTAGGACTTCTATTTTCCACCCCCAGTTCTGAGGGAAAGCACACCGGGGGGGGAACCGGTGGTCTCCTACCAATCCACACGAGTGTTTTGGTTTTAGAGTGTCGCATCGACACTATAAATTTACAAACGTTTATGTCTTCTCCGGGGTTCGAACCCGGGCCCTTCAGTGGCGTAGTAGGCTCCCCTAACCACTATACCGTCTGGGTGACTGTTTTATTATTTATTTCATATTTTGTGAAACGGTAACAAATTTTTGATGGACAAACTCAACAATTCTAAAGCCAGCAATGGGAACATTGTAACGCGAGAAGGGGATATTTTTATCTTCATCGCGCGAGACTGTGTATCGAAAATTTTGAAGATCTGCTCTTTTTAAATATTTTGCGATATTGCTTTTGAATTGAATTTTATGGTTTAAATTCGAAGAACATGATATTTAATAAATAAAGATAACACACAAAACGTTAAAAAAAACCCTTTGGGAGTAACATAAAATCTGAAAGTTTTATTTATTTATTTATTTTTATTATTATTTTAGTGATATCTACTCGTTTAACTTAAATATAAGAAATCCACTTCTATATATCAAGTTATACTGAAATAAGAGGAACGTATTTCAAATACCACTTCAATAAAAATCAACTGAATAAAAATATAAATCCGTGGTTAAAAAAAAGCACCACGTAACAGTCTTATACAAAAGTACACGCTGATGTTCTATTATGATGCTGGTTGAAGGAATACATTCCCAATCCAAAATTATTGAACCAGATTCAAACATCGCAGATGAAAAATGAGTTATCTGCCATTCCAACTTTCCCAAACCCAACTCAGCATAGCAAAGAAAATATTCTTCACGTTATATGGAGAAAAAACCATAAAAAAAATCCCCGCAGAACTGATCGTTAAAAAGCTAGCAATCAAAACAGTTGCTTCGGGAAACAAAAATAAGATGGAAATTGCGAGTACAGAAAATTACTCCGCAAATTGCAAACGCATCTGACTTTCAATGCACAACCCTTACACCCAGAAATTGAACCAAACAAAGAAAATTTTTAGATCACATATTTTTCGCGTACTTGTATGATATAATGCAATAAATAATACATGGAAACTCTGGGTAAAGCGGGTGAAAAAAAGTAAAGGAGTGCACAGTACACCAAAAGTAGGTGCGATCGTAACTCATATTAATATACACTATCATTACGCTATAGACATGAAGATAAAAAAGAAAACTTTCTTTTATATTTCGAATCAATCAGTTTTTCCTCCGTCAAGTGAAACTTAAAACTTTTTTTCCTTATAGCTTCGCTCTTCAGTATGATATATTAATCTGAAAAATCAACCGAGCGTAAAGGACATATATTGCATTTCTGTTTAACTTTTTTTTTCTTTTTTGGCACTGAGAATTCCTCGCCCCTCAAACAATACTTCGTTGAGTTATTTACTATTGGTTCATGCATAATTCAAAGGAGCAACAATACGAGAGGAATATATATGTTTAGAAAGAAACATGAGATTCTGTGTCCATTATTTGCTTATACATGACATAATAAACAAATGGATAAATAAATATATGACTGTGTGTGGTAAGGGTGAAAAAATACAACTAAATCTTGTAGTTCTTCCTGGAATAATTTCTTCGTTTTTTAGAAATGTTTCTTACCCGTGCAATTTTGGGATTCACGGAAGATGTTATTTAATAACTTGGGACACAAAACAAAATAAAACAAGAACTCGCATTCTGAAAGTTTCAGATTACAGTCTGATGAGAATTTTACCGTTAAGTGAATAAAAATAATATTTGTTGTTGCCAGATGAAAATCTTTAGTACTAAATAAAATTAAAAATCAACTTTCAAAAGAAATTTCATTTCTGAAAACTCCGCAGTAACTTCTGCGACTTTTACTTTCCTTTTTACTTCCTTGTACGAAGTAAAGGAAGTATTGTAATCGCAAAAAAAATCGGGTATCATATTTCAACGAAAAACTCCATTTCAACAGCTCTCGAAACTATTTGAATAATGTTTTTGCGTCGCTTCTGTACTTAGGGAGAAAATAAAGCACTGTTTTTTTCCAAAAAGAGTTGTAAAATGAATTTTAAATGAATTCAGAAGAGATTTTTTTCTTGGCATCTGTGTGTACGTACGTACATATGTATTTATTTCGCATAACTAAAGAATGAGCAGCCGTAAAACGTTAGAATTTTGTATTTGGAACTGCTATAACATGCAGTTGTGCATCTCCCTTTTTCATTGCAATCGGCTGCATCAATTATATATAAATATATATAATCCCCCTCTATTACCAGACTCGGTGAGCTTAGTTTTTTTTAATGCTTATCTGTTGGTAAATTGCGCATTTTTTGCCTTAAAAAAGATTGAATTATGTTGCGTGTTTGTTCCCGTTAAGCTTCTTATGCCTTTGAATAACCTGCATGCTATAGTTGTATAATTATCAGCACTTTAAAACTTTAAATGACAAGTTAAGCCTAACGAACCGTCATTCATTTACATTTGAAAATAGTAAATTAAGTCAGTTAACTAAAATTAAAGTGAAAAAAATTTGAAAAGAGTTAAGGATTCATTAAATTTCTGTTCTCATTCTTTAACTTTCAATGAAAAGGGAGAATATTTTCTTCAAGGTAAGGATGGATTTTTTTTTTTTTTTTT
>KK120094.1:685078-745272 GCA_000611955.2 Stegodyphus mimosarum | reverse complement strand
TTGATTTTTTTTTTTTTTTTTGTTAATCAAGAAAAAAGTGAAAGATTGTAAAAGCTTTGTCTTCAAATGCGTCACTATTCTTAATTTCTGCAAATCATGCATAGCGGCATTTCTTAATTTTTTCCAGTTAATGTTCTCGTGAAAATTTTAATAATCAGAATATGATCAGACTATGCAATCAGAATATAATATGTAATTAGAATATCTTAACGGTCTATTTAATAGCTTCGTTACTGTACTAAGTTCCTTATAATTATCCGGAGGACTTTGAAAAATCATACACGGCCGAATTTTAAAGGGATACGTGTGGATGTACAAAGGCCTTTGACACCCAAGTAGAGAACGAAACATTACGTTCAACTTGATTCCATGTTTATGAAAAATACTCAGAAATCTTACACCTCTTAAGGTTTGAGGATCTTACACCTCAGAAGAAGGTTTGGGGATTTACTTATTTTAGTCAGCTTCTTTCTCAAAAGCTTTATAAGATAAGAAAATAACTTTTCTTACCCCAGATTCGAAGCCAAATCGACAACCGACAGTTGTCGGTTGTTGATTTTTAATTTCGACAACAATTCGAAGACAACCGACCTCTGCTAATGACTTCATGGCATTTATGATTTTAGTTTTATTAACAAATAGACTTATGTTGATTTCTTTTCTTTATACCTTTTTGCATCACATTTTCAAGAGTCTCATGTCCAAATTTTTTTGGACCTGTAAGACAGATTGTAGATTAACAATATGTTGCTACCAACAAGAAATTAAATTAATTGTTTTATGCCGTGTTGAGTTCACTATCAAAGCTAAAAGTTAAATGACTAAGTGCAGGCAAGTAGCTTAAATACTTTAGTTAAGTAGACACCTTTACATGTTGCAATCGTATCTTCGCTAAAAAGCAGACTTAGTGATCCAGAAATTGACTTGAATTTCGAAGACACCATGATAAGAAAAACACAAGTAACTGTAATGAAATTGTTAATTTGATGGTGGATTAACTGGAAACAATTTAGTCGGATTTACAACAGTTTCACTACTGTAAATTTCCCTTTTCTAAACCCTCATCGTCTAAGGCTCTAAATTTGTCTTTTAGATCCTTACCAGCAACAGAATTTGAGAGGTAAAACGTAAGGCAGTGACCAACTTTATAGTGGATGTCGCCTTATTGTGGAATAGAAGAAAAAGCGAACGCAGATGTGTTCAATCCATCAGTTAAATTTATGCATAAAAGATAGTGGAGGAGGCTTGTGCCTCTTGCAGTGCCTCTTGCACAGGCAATATAATGTTCTAGATTCTCTTCGTACTAGAACATTTGTTTCTTAACTGGATATTATTGATTGCATTATTTATTTTACACCAGCAGCAGAAAATCTTCAGTTCTCTTTGTGGACAATTTAAAGACAAAGAACATTTAAACACGTGTTTTGAATTTAATGGTTTTCATTTTGTAACGAAAAAGCACTGAGAGGCAAAACGGCAAATGGCTTAGCAAGCCTAAACTAGGTATTGTAAAATAATGTAATGGAATTTAATACGTAAACAACGACTAGGGTTTATTCTGTGACCAAAGAGATCTTTAAGGAAACCAGCAGGCTCCTTCAAACGTCCAACGCCCAAAGCAGCGACGAAAGGAAATGCCTGACAGGAGCTAACATTTCGTTTCATGTACAGCTAACATTCATTCTCCGCAGCGGAAAAAGCGGGGTAGAAAGTAAAATAGCAAAACGAGGGAAGTCATACGGACACATCCCACTTCGTTATCGCATTCTGAAATCTACCATCGCAAATTCCTGTCCTCCCGATTAATATGCAAGGGCCATCGCTGTATTAGTCCTGACGGGTTGAGGAAAAATGGCCTCCCTCTCTTATATGTGGGAGGGGCAGCGTTCTCACGGTTATAATTCTCACGCTCTTTCTTTTTTTCTTCTTTTCCTCATTTCCCTTTTTCTTTTTGCTTTCTTTGTTATAAATTTCTTTGGCACCGCTGCAACAATGCAACGAAGAGCACCTGTTGATGATTGAAGAAATTGTTTGTTTACTTCATTGTTCTTCTTCTTACAAACTAATGTCTCGGAGAAAGTGACAAGTTCATTGAGTTGTGGTGGTTGGAAGGTCAATACAGCTGGCCAATAAAAGTTTATAGGATTTTTTTTCATTGGTGAGAAAGAAGTTCTATCTTCTCTTTGGTGATAAGGTATTAAAAGTCGAAAGCAAAAAAAAACCCATTTGTATTAAATGCGTCAAGCAGTCATTAGATGGTGCATTTATTGTATATGCGAAAAGGGTTCATATTAGTGTCAAAAGAGGCATAGGACTTGTTTTGTTTTTAGCAGTTAAATCCTACACACCTCACACATCTTAAATTGTTGCAAAATTAAACACGCATTTTAATAATTTTGAATACATTTCGCGAATACGTATTGCAAATTAAGATTTTTATGGATACTTTTGTTAATTATTAATTATCGTTTACATTTATTTATGTTTAAAACGTTTACGTTGTTTTATTTTAAAATTATATTAGTTACATCATTATTGAATTAAAATTATATTATTTTTCTGCCAAAATAAACTTTTTTAAAATGTTTAGAACACTTCAATTTGAAATTTCTTTCGTTTTTCTTTTGTTCCTCCCACTTGTGAACTTGTTAATTTTTTTATATGAAGTGTTTATGATGAAATTCTCTGATATTTTATTTTGCCTTCTATTATTACCTCCAAATATTTTATCCAACCTTTTAATTTTTTTAAAAACTTGTATAAAATATCTTCCTAAAAATAATGATGTTATTTTTTAACATTACTGGATTATTTAAATTACAACGCAAGTACGTAAGGACTGTCTTACTAAAGAAAAAAGCTGGATACCTTGGCAGAGGACTTCTTAAGGGAAACTAACTGGTATTCCTTTTGAGCATAAGAAAAACCTCGAAACTCTCATACAATCAAAGTATTCGCCAGGATTTCGATCCGGCTGGAAGAACCAGTGCTCGAGAGATTTACCACTCGTATTTTTTCGGGCTTAACAATGTGAAACTGGATAGTGGATAGAAAAGATGATTGCGTGATAAAAATATATGTAGTTATAAAGATCACATCATTAGAGTCTCAATTTTCATATATGATATCATGAATGGATATTTCCATTGTAGCAAAAATACTTTGCTGAAAAACGATACTCTCGGCACAACACCCAAAAGAACAACTGCAATACTGTATTATAATCTATGGCCATTTACGCAAAAGAAGTACCGTAAACCATTTGTATATTGTCAATAGATATTTATTTCGTAAAGTGCAAATAAATTTTACGTTTTTCGTTTCCGAAGCAGTGTTAAGTCAATTGCTCAGATCATCAGATTTCGAGAGTGATGTGTCCAGGTCTATCTAAAGCTTAGTTCTGAGCTGAGATCAGTAACTAAAACGTTTTATGCCGTGCAAGAAGGGTTGTTAGCAAACTATTCTAAGTTAATCATGTACTGCATTTTTAATTCATTCCTATAGCATTTTAACAGTAATGCTGTATGAATGAATTAATTCTGCAGATAGAATGTGTATTTTGAAATGAAGGTCATCAGAAAAAAACCGTTAAGAAACCGTAAGTTTCTTAATGTTATACATACATGCCGTTTAATATACTCTTATACAAACAAAACTGAAAAACAAAATCTGACACCACACGACTTTCTTCTACGGAATATAAAATTATACGCATTTTTTTTTTTCATTTCATTCAGACTTATTGGATTGTATTAAATCTACTTCGTCGATAGCGCGTGAACCACGATAGAATAAATGCACTCTTTAAAATTAAATATATTTATTTATCAGAGCGGCACTCTGGTGCTAGGATCACTTAACAGGGTTACATCTCATTCATTTTATAACTTAGAATGCACAAAAATTATATCTTCTAAAGAATCATCTAATCGTTGCCACATGTTCCATTCAAATGCTATAATAAATCTAAAACGATGCATAAAAGAAATAAAACAAACGAAAAGGAAACAGGTTTTCACAGACGATTCAGTATTTCTCATTCAATTAATTCAGATCTCGCTTCGCGACAAGGCAAAAATACATAAAAACTCAAAATATCTATATTAAAAATTGCGAAGCAAATCTTAAACACTTACTTCCTCGAATAAATTCCAGAATAGATTAAGCAGGATTTAATTCGCAATAATAAAAGAAGGCGTTATCTTTGTTGGTGCGAAGCTTAGTTACTCCAGATTGGCAACAAATCAACTATTCTGCTAAGTTTCAAATGTAAACAAATACGGCTGCCATGGGAAAAATTATTATGCTTAGCCGCACTTAAGTAACTTTTAAATTGTTGATAAGTCTACAAATCTTGCACGCAGATTTGCAAAAGGTATAAAATCCTTAACCGGAAGTTAAGAACAACATAATTCAATCATTTTTAAAACAAAAAATGCACAATTGACCAGCGTATAAGACTAAAAAAAAAACTGAGATCACTTAGCCGAGTAACAGAGTGGATATATATTTATCTACTTTTGATGCGGCCGATTGCAACCAAAATAGGAGGTGCACATCTGCATGTTATAGCAGTCCTATATACAAAATTTCAACGTTCTGACGCTACTCGTTTTTGAGTTATGCGAGATACATACATACATACATACATACGTGCGCACAGACGCCACAAAGAAATCTCTTCAGAATCCATTTTAAATCAGTTTTATAAATAAAACGCGATATCATCTTCAGTATACTACAATTGTACACAGTCCAGTCACATTAATGTGACCATCTGTCAAAAGCCAGAATAACCACCTTTCGCAGAGCGGAATGCTGCGAGACGTGCAGGAAGAGAGTCACATAGGTCCCTGAAGGTGTTCTCTGGGATGTTGAGCCATGCCGACTCTAATGCTGTGGCCAGCTGCGCTAGATTACGCGGTTGAGGATCCATGGCGCGAACAACTCGATCGAGATGGTCCCACAGATGCTCGATTGGGTTTAAGTCAGGTGAGTTTGCTGGCCAGGGGAGGACGGTAAACTCATCCTGGTGCTCTTCGAACCACGCACGTACACTGGCAGCTGTATGGCACCTCGCATTGTCCTGCTGGAAGATGCCATCATCCTGAGGAAAAACAATGCGCATGTAGGGGTGAACATGGTCCGCAAGGACAGATGCGTACTTGTATTGATCCATTGTGCCTTCCACAATGATCAGTGAACCTAGAGAATGCCAGGAAAACATTCCCCAGACCATAATGCTCCCGCCTCCAGCTTGGACCGTTCCGGCAATGGTTGCAGGGTGGTTCCTTTCAGAGGTTTCACGCCTTATACGCCAACGTCCATCTGTCCGATGGAGCATAAAACGCGATTCATCCGAAAACGCAACCTGTCGCCACTCAGTGGACGTCCAGCTGCTGTACTGGCGTGCAAATTCTAGCCTTCGCCGTCGATGAACAGCAGTCAGCATAGGTGCACGAACCAGGCGTCTGCTTCGGAGGCCCAGACGCAGCAATGTTCGCTGAATAGTACTTTGGGAGACACTTTTGGTAGCCCCTTGGTTCATTTTGGTGGTCAGTTGCTCAACGGTAGCCCGTCTATCTGCCCGAACGCATCTCCGCAACCGTCGTTCGCCTCTGTCATCTATGGCCCGTGGTGCACCACATTTGCCACGTCGCTGATTTTGGACAGTCCCATTTTGCCATGCACGGTACACTTTTACCACGGCGGCACGCGAACAGTTCATAAACTCAGCCGTTTCGGAAATGCTTCCACCCTTGGCCCGAAAGCCAATGATCATGCCCTTTTGGAAGTCGGATAAATCGCTTCGTTTCTGCATTACGCCAACGATTGAAATGTTTTCCGAAGCCCTCACACACCCTTTATATACGCTCAACTGCACTGTGCTGCCACCTGCCTTCTGTGATTGGTTATTTAACTCTGACATGGAAAGTACGTGGTGGTCACATTAATGTGACTGGACTGTGTATTTTGTTATTTCCTTTGTAGTCTTATCGTAATTCCTAAGGCAACTTGAAAACTTTTCAATACTCTCTGTTTCTACTACATACTACTAAAAATCTTCTAGCCATTTCTTCTCTTGAGTCACTAATGTCTGTTGACGTTTTAAAATGTCTACAGTTTCTAAACAACTTAGTTCAAGGGTGTAGAGAAATTGCCATGCAAAGGATACCATCACACTGTGGCCTTTATGGAAATGATATAAGGTAGATTTGTTGGTAAAGGAAGGGGATAATAATCTTCAAATAACTTATAACCACATCCCTTTTTACGTTGCCGAAAGAGTAATAAAAAATTACTAAAAAGAAGCTTTTTATAAAGACATTACTCAAAGAAACTGTCGTAAAGTATGTATTAACAGAATTTTTAATACTCCTTTATGGCTCACAAAGAAATCTATTGCTATCTTTGGTGTTGTTAGTATCCGTGATTGCCTTTAAAACATCTGTATGGAATGAGCATATACCAACTCCAGTTTGTAAACTGTGCAATCTTCGTGAGAAATTCTCTTTTATCTTCGCTTGTTCTACCTACAGTTGTCTTTGTATTCTGCCATTGTAAATAATAATAAAAAAATGCAGTTGTAAAGTTCGCACTTTCACAGAATTTATTGCTAAATTCATACTATTAAAAATGGTAACTCTGAATGTAAGGTGCAAAATAAATATACAAACGAGGAGAGATTTATTTCTTCCTTTTCTAAAACCAGAAACAGCTTTAGAAGAGCCTTTTCAAGAGTGTTTTGATTTTTACGTTACAGGCTGAAATGGATGCTTATATGATGTTATACGTGGCACAATGCTTTTTTAGTTACAATACATGCTACCATGCATTTTTAATTACGTTACACTTTCCTATGTGCACTGCGAAAAAAAAAAGTTCTATATCTCCCGTTCTAATGGGCCGATTGACGAAATTCAATTTGAGTTTTTCATGTCTCAAAAGTGCGACTTAAAATATGCATTAGATTTTTAGATAGCATCATTCTAACGTAGGTATTTTGACACAAAATCGGACTTTTTCTGAAATGACATGGAGATATAGAACTGCCTTTTTTTTCCCGCTGTGTACGTTACGAAAGTCTCTAACGCAATCTTGTTTGAGCCCCTGCCAAGACATTATCTCACGTCCAGTAGGACCGTTTGTTAAAACATCGCACCTCTGACAAGTATCGTCGAAAATCAAAGGATGTTATTTCTCTGTCGCATATCCAACCTATTCACATTATTTCGTACATAAATCAATCCGAATTTCGCATATGTAATTGTACTCGAGTTTACATCTTTCGTTATCCGGCTGAAGTTATCCATCAGGTCTGTTACCACAACGCGAAACGTAAGATATCGTGACTCTTCTATAAGAAGTGTATCTTGGAATTCCAGATGATTTTGGTCATTGAAGAAGAAATCGTCTTAGAGAAGGAATATTTGTTATGGTTATCATTAAGTCTTGCCACTACACGAAACCTAAACAGTAGTGATTTTTAAATAAGACGCTTCTTACCCTAGGTTCAGGAGGATTTTGGTCATTTTAGAAGCAATCGTCTTTCAGAAGGGATTTTCACTATGGTTGCCGTCAAATGTTGCCATTGAGAGAAACATGCGATATAATGACTCATATATAAGACCTCTATCCTAGGTTCCAGAGGATTTTGGTCTTCTGTAGAAAGAATAGTTTTAAGAAAGCGATATCCAATATTGATATTTTTATGTCCTCAATAATACTGGTCACTTTTGGGGAAAGCGTTAGGGAAGGATATTGTCATAACAGAAAAGTTTGTATACGCCTTCTATGTGGCTTTGCAAGTAAGCAGTTACCGTTCGATGTGACATATGAGCTTTAATTATCTGTCAAATGCTAAATATGTCGCTTAGCAAAATGAATGATTTGAAAATCAATAAGCGCTGCAAGTTTTAATAATTTAATTTTTATTTTTTGATAATAAGTTCTAACTGATAAATTTAAAATACACATACTTGTCATTCTTAATATATGCAATTTGCAGCTTTTTGAGCATTTGTAGCAATCCCATAATTAACAACGAAGTTTCTAATATCATATTACGTACTCATACATACTACATCATTATATTTTATTATCGTCTTATTACGTCTTGTTCTATATTACGCATTATTATCACATATTACGAGCATGATATCATATATCACATTTTTAATATTATATATTGGTGCAGATTTTTTTACTTCCTAAAATATGAGAAATTATTACATCAATTTATTTTTATCCGATGAACTGAGTTTTCCTCCTTATTACCAAACTTTGTCCTTATATGTGCAATGTCAATCCGCAATACTTTACTTAGGTATAAAAACGCAGATGCAGATTAAGCACTGAAGGGATGAAAGACAGAAAATTAAGAAAACAGCTTCTATGCTCTTCAAATGCGTGTAAATCAGAAGAGGAAAAAACTGCAATCATATTGGACAGGCTATGTGCTTACTCATTTCTCGATGAAACGCTAGAGCTTGATATTCGAAGCAAAGCAACTACCTACGATGTTCAACAATGATTCTGAAAAGTTTGAAATTAATTTAAGAAGAGATAATAACTTATTTCTCGGGACTAGTTTTCTCTACGGGAGCACCGATTAGTTTTCACACTATCTAAAACAGGCTAAAGCGATTATAAAACGGCTCATTTTCCGTCAGCGGAAGACTTCATTTATCACGCCGTTATGTACGTGTTTCAATTTTGAGATCCACTGCGCTGAAAATTAATGGTGAATGAAACCCAGCCTATGCAGGAGGTTAACAATTTAGAACGGCATTCTGTAATAAAGTGGTGTAAGTAATTTATTAAATCTTTTGTTGTTGTTATGTTAGTGTTTAACTGAATGGAAATTATATTTTAATGTAATCCGGAGCGTATTTCCTGCTCCTCTCTGAGTTTCACGGTGTAATTTTTAATGCAGAAGTTTGAAACTTTTACTTTAATCGTGACGCTCTGTTCGGCAATAGTAGAAGCGGGGCTGTATAAGACAAGCCTAAATCTAAAAAATTTTCACCTACCAGGAACGCATTATTGAGATCAGAGAACGAACAAATGAATATAAATGTGTGATACTGGGAGTTACTGGAGATTATTTTGGAATTAAAAGACTCAGAACTCACAACCTTGGTGAAAGATTTGAGCAAGAAGAAGTTCATCTCCTTAATTTTCTTCATGTGTTAAGAGATCCCGAATATTCAACAAATGAAAAACTTCAGTCTAACTGTTCGCAGGAATAAAAATACCTTTTGAAACTGTTGGTGGCAACTAATGGAACTTTGTTTCACTACTTCCATGCAATTAAACATCAAAGTGTTATACAAATGGCACCCGTCAACATCACCAGGGTCTTAAGTCTTCAAAAGTGTTAAAAGAAAGACTAAAACATACGCTTTTAAAAGTGTAAGATAAAAAGAAATTCTACAGTTCAGTCTGTCTGCGTTGGAGGACGCATCATCATTAATATTTATTTGAGTATTCTGGAGAGTACTAAAGAAAATGTCGCCCAGACCTTATAGTGGTTAGGGGAGCTTTCTACGGTACTGAAGGGCCCGGGTTCGAATCCGGAGAAGACATGGATGTTTGTAAATGTATAGTGTCGGTGCGGCATGGCGGCCCTTTAAATATGCGGCGAGCCGAAAGTCCTCTCATGCGCATTGGTGGGAGAGCAGAGGGGTGAGAGACCCCCGGATCCCCCCGGGTGCTCTCGCTCAAAATTGGGGGTATAAAATAGAAATCCAATCTCTCTTCGGAGTAGGCTCTGCAACACCAGCTGAAGAAAATGAGCATGGTCCACTTTAAGTTATCAAGCCTGGCAGTAAGCAACAGAGCTTTTCGTATAATTAACGCTCCTTGATTCAACTGTAATTGCCCAGACAGACTTAGTCAGAAAACAATATTATCGTCTAAATGGATTTTGTTTTTTTATGTGTGTCGTTGAGCACAAATCGAATACGACGTGGCTTCATCTACAGCAGCGTTTCTCAACCCTTTTTTTACACGCTTAGCCCTATCATCACTGCTTCATGTACCCCCCCCCCCCATTATATATGTACAGGCAGAGTAACAACAGTAACCAGGTATGCAAAAATGGTAACATTGGTAATTATACATGTTTAATTAAATTTAATATACCATTACAAATATAATTAACTTTTATGGGAAACTTGAGGCTGTTTGGAAGCACTCAATAATTTTAAAATCTGTATCAGAAGATGATATATATAGTCTAAGGGCGAACATGTGCTGAAAATTCTGTTCCAGCACTTATTTTTAAGTGCGTGTTAGGACGAGAAAGACCTTTCCCATGATATGGTGCTTGTGAACGGTAAAAGAATAATGGCTGCCTTCTTCAATAGTTCAGAATATTCTTTCAAGTCAGTACAGAATGAGGATTCTTTTCAAATTTTTCTTTAAGTGAAGAATCCGTTTTGTTTTCAATCAACTTATTTTTTTCTCGGATTGATAAATAGACTCACTGGATAAATAGATTCACTTTTTCATTTAAACGGAAATCAATCCAGAAGTTATCTGTTCCACGTTCGGGAAAGTATTTTGCCAAAGCTGCTTTCGATCCATTCAGATGTTTTCTGTTTTCTTTATTTCTTGAGATAAGTTTAGATCCGTTTCAGAGAGAAAATCATATTGTGATTCAAAAACTTCAACTTGGTTGTTTTCAATATATAACTTCCAAAGTTCCATTTTATTTAACGAAAGAATTTGTTTTGTCGGTATTGGAATACAGTTACTGCACTGTTCTGAAGGGGTAAATTTAGCTGTCTTAATTTCGAAAAGATATTGGAAATGTATGCAAGGCTTTAAATCATTCATGATCATCAAATATAAATGTCTTAAAAAATGTGGTTCTCAAAGAGCACTTCATGCCTAAACCCAGACAAACGTGTAAACATTTACTCCGTGACAGTCATCGAACCTCAGTATGAAGGAGCAGTGTTTTTGCGAAAAGTGCCCATTTCTTAACCCATGGTGACAATATACTTGAGTTTGTATTGTAGGATTTGATGAAAGACTACTTTTATAGAACTATCCACAACTCTTTTATACCAGTAGGAAAAGGCTTCGATGCTTGTCGAAGGATATAACAATGAGTCCACTTTACCAAGGGGTCTACTGCTTTGACACATTCGAGGAGAACAGACTGACAACCTGATATAGACTTGCCACCATAAGCACGTAAACCACAACACACTTACCACTTATTTCCTTTTTAGTTAAGTAAGAATCAATGGCTGGAAAGCATCAGCACCTGTCACGTTCGGAAAGGCGATGACAAAGCTAAGCTTGTTCTAGAAATTCATTTCCTTTCAAGTACCTTATGCCACATCAATGCTCTCATCAACTTGAATGGAAAATATTTAGTGTTACTGATTTCTTTCATCATCACCTCCTTCATATTATAAAAAAATTCTTTACGAGAGACTGTGTCATTGGAGAGAGGGATAGCATTAATTTTGTGAACATGCAAAAACTGCTGGGCAAAATAAAATTTCACCAATCGTGTGATTTTTACCTTTCTTGGAGTTGGAGGCTTTAGTAGGAGCAGAAGACAAGGATGTAACTATGAAACACTTGTTTTTGTTTTCGAGAAAACTTTTTAAAAAGTCAGATTTTTGTCTTTGAAATCCGAATGCTTACTTTGTTAATTTGTAAATGAGGAGTAAGAAGTGAAGGTTTTATATTACCATTAGACATTACTTTTTCTCAAACAACGCATTCATGTTTAGAAACGTTCTCAATACTTACAATTGAAAATACGTATGATAAGTAATCTTCAAAATATTTCCTCACTTTTCTTGGTTACGAAATTTCAACTGGAGGCCATTTCACTAAGACGCAGCAACTTCAGCTTAGGTTGTTTTTCGCAAAAACTAATACTTAATAACGTAATGACATGATTTATTAATTCAGTAACTTTTCTTTTCTTAATGTTACCAAATGTTAACTATTGATCCATACTGAGGAAAATTTAAGTCACAATAATTATAAAACTACGGCACTATTCACTTTGAGAGCAAGCTAGGAACACGTTGAAAACAATATTATGATGAGTAGAGAGACAGACTAAGCAGTGTTGCCAACTTTGTTAAGATGTATTGTACAATTGTACATCACTTGGATTATAGATTTTCATTCGGCGGTATCAGTAGTTTTGCAATTTATAATTGGGTGGTAATATTTCAGAGTTGGTCATATGTTATCATAATCTGTAAGTATTTTGAGTTTGTTTATTGATTACAGTACAATGTATGTACTATATCCCTTCCGAAACTTTACAGTATATGAAGTTTTAAGTATCGTACAAATGCTATATTTATAATATGGTTGCCAAAAACGAGATAAAAAAATGGACAAATTACAACCAGCTGGACGGTAGGATATTACTTGGTTCTTCGCAAAATAAAATTTTATTACAGAAAACGAGGCCAAACTGCCTGCGTGCTTTGTACAGGTACTATTGAAATATACCTCTTAATTGTCAGATGATGGCCGATGGTCGTATCCTTCTCGACAGGTGTTGGTCCTGCAGGTAAAATATATACGTTTTAAACATTCATACCCTTCTTAATTAAAATAATTTCGTATTTAATTTAATCATTTTCATCTTTCATAATGAAATATAATTTGAATTGGAAACTTTAGTTGTTACAAAAGCTTTTTAGTTTTTCTCTTATCTTCAATGTACACCTATCAATGTCCACCATTGCATCCTTTTTTTCGCGTACCCTCTAGTACCATTTCACGTGCCACAGGTTGAGAAAAGTTATTCTAGACATTTCAAAAAAGGCTTGCAGAAGTCATTCTAGCCATTCGTAGACTATATTATTAACTTTATTGATAAGAAAGGGATATGTTTCGAATAAAATATAGGAAATATTCCCCTTTTCTTTCCTATTTTAATTAATAGCATCTGTTTATCGGACTGTATGTTATACAACTAAGTGATCATTAAAGAAAAGTTGTCCAAGAAATGTAGAGGCATAGAAAACAGGAAAATGATAACATTATTTTTTCAATAAATTTAAGCATATTCTTGTACCATTAACAAAATCTGTTTACTCTTAAAGTCAGCTTTCTTGTTTCCTTTCATTCAGGCTGCTAAATACCTCAAACATTGGAATGTTAAACACGTATCTTTGCGGTAAGTAATTTATTTAAATGAACAGTTATGATCGTTTGAGAGGTCAGAAAAGTCATGTAAGTACTCGGCTTGAAAAAAGGAGGAAGAAAGAAAGGAAGAGGCCGAGGAAAAACAAAAGTTTAATTGAATAAACGTGAAATTTCGTTTCAAAAACCAATTCAAAAACTACAAGTCATAAATGAATTACAGAATTAAAACTGGCATTTATTAATAAAGAAACCTCAATTATTTGTAATTAATTTTTTTAAACGATATAAGGAAATTCTTATCGGCATTTTCTGATTCATATGGTCACTTTATTGCATAAATTACATTTTAGTATTTCAAATTAGCCATACAATAGCGATATTGTTACAAAACATAGATGTTTTGCTTTGAGTTGTACTTAATGTAATAATTCTCTTAGGTAAAAAGTAATTTTTTACATATGCTAAACAGAAAACAGTTTTAGAATTATTTAATATTACATTCCTGTAATTTTATAAAACAGTTTATACCAAATAAATATAAATTTTCAATGAGAATGAAAAAGGTGCAGGAATGAAATATAATATGATAATCAATTACGAGTTTTGGCAATGATGCGAAATTACGAAAACTCGCTAAAAAAGCAACTAACGTAATTTTATGCCGTACTGCCGTTGATACTGTAAGGTTTAGAAACTAGATTCCACTACAAAAATGTAATGATACTGTTGAAGCCTGTAACGTGAGTTTTAGTTAAAAATTCAAAACTACATTTTTTAGTAATAAAAAATGTTTATATGCATACAACATTAAATTTGTAAACTTGAAAAGAATCGTTTTTACTTCTTTGTACGAAGTGAAAAGAAAGTACTGTAATTGCCAAAACATTTGAGTATCATACTTTAACCGAAATATCCGTTTTGGCTTTTCCAGAACCCACTCGGACGATTTTTTTTGCTTGATGTCTGTACGCACGGACAGAATGAAAGGAATTTTTTTTTCCAAAAAGGCAAGGTCGCTGAACACTGCTAGTTCGTCCCGAGGTTCGAATCCCGCGAACGGGCTGGCTGCATGAGCGTTTTCGTGGTTTTCTCCATGTGTAACTTGTATTCGAGCCAGTTTCCCTTAAAAAGTCTTCCACGAAGACATCCCACCACTTTGCCGTAATTATATAAACCACACCAAACCACCTAAAACGTATTGAAAATGGGATTTAAAGTGGATTCAAAAGGAATTCTGTACGTACGTACAGGCGGGATCTATAAATTAATTTAGAATAATTCGAGGAAACAAGTTTAGATGAACTGCAGGTAAAATACAGAAGTCTTTTAAATGACGAAAATATTCGTCTTTTGGCAATGTTGAGTTTAAAACAAAATTAATTTGCGGGAAATAACAAAGTTAAGTTTTAATGTGCCTTTCAGTTCCTATATTTATATCTGGGAATGTTTAATCATTTTATGAAAAAATAAAAATGCAAGCAATTTGACTCCTGTAGGACAAAAATTGACTGGGATATTTAATTTCAAAATTTGCAATTCTTATGTCCCTTTCATCTTGCCCCGAGAGATCACTTTATTAAGTTAGAATAATTCCAGAACATTAGTTTCGATGAAGTACAGCAAAAAACGTGTATAATTAATGGACCACACAAGAAAATCACGCGGTGTCTATATCAGATTTTGTTTTCTAAGTATGAGAAAAATTTACTTTAACAACTTTATTACATGTATACTGAAATAAAATTCTACGAGTTGAGATTCTTGAAGCGAAAGCCCTTAAGAACTGATAAAATATTTTGTTTCTATATTTTTAAAAAACAGCATCCTCTGCTTGCATAAAATAAAATCTTTATTTTGAAAGATTAAAAAAAATAAATAAAAGAAAATATGTAGGAAGAAATTAACATTTCCATAATTAAAATATATCAGATCATGAAAATTCTTATCATTAATCATTATTATTTTTTTGTTGTTGTTGCAGACGATAGTACACTGGTATTGAGGTCGGAAATCCTGTAACAGAGGTGCCTGTTATACGGCATTACAATAATCTTTTATTAATTACTCTTGTGGCACAAATGCTAATAAAGTCACCGACTTTCCTACACTCACACGAAGCAAAGAAGCACTAACAACAAAAAACATTAAAAAAAAAAAAACTGAAAGGTTTCAGATTTTAAATTGCGTCCAAAGGATCTTTTTTTTAGCATTTTCTGTGTTACCTTTATTTCTAACTATAACATTCTTCGCACTTAAACCATAAAATTCAGTTAAAGAACAATATCGCAAAATAATTTAAAACTGAGCATACCTTTTAGAATTTCTTACATACAGTCTCTCGTGCTGGAGCTAAAAATGTTTTTTCTGTACAACGGTGCCATTGCTCGCTTTCAAATCCTTGAGTTTGTTAGTCAAAAGTTCGTAAAAGGTTTACAAAATATGAAATCGGTAATAAAACAAATTAAAAGGTTCCAGACGCCCATATTCCCAGTAGGATTACGTCATTCAAAATTCGATGGCTCTAGGTACCGTCGTTTTATCACGTCGAGAAACATGCATATATTTATGCACATTCTTCGTTATTTAATTTCTTTAAATATAATACAGGGCTGCAATATTTGGTGGCAACAGTTTGAAAAGTGTTTCCGACGCAAAATGCCAAAACGAAAACAACAGTTCTTGAGGGACAAAGCCCCTTTGGGCTAAAAAAGGACAGTTCTATATGTCCCGTTCTACTGGGCTGATTGACGAAATTCAATTGGAGTTTTTCATGCTCGAAAAAGTGACTTAGGATATGTATTAGATTTATATATAGCAGTGTCCTAATACTGGTATTTTGATACAAAATCTCACTTTTTCTGAAATGACATGCTAATTTTTTTTCCATATTTCGATTCTACGACTCAAATTATACCAAACTGCCAGGCTTTGTAAAAATCACTCGAGTAGTTATTAAAAAATTAGCTCTCATAATTTTAGCTCCATATAGTTAATTGAATTAGGTATATATTTGTTAATATCTCTTTTTTTATTAAACTTCTATGATTATCACTTTCACATTTCGAAATTTTGGTTCATTCCAGATAAACTTCACCCATTTTTATGGTTTATTTCCAAAATTTGTATTTTTAAATAATTTTTATAAATTTTTCGAAAAACAATTTGAATTATAACCTATAAAATTTTTAACATCGTCTTGAAGTAGATGCATTTCTAGGCACACCTGCAAAAAATTAGAGTTTTTTATTCAAAATTTTCTAAGATATACGTGAATTTACATATTGGCCAGTTTTGAAATTTGGCATATAAACGATAATACCCCCAAATGTGGTTTACGCACTTCGTTAAAATTATTTGAAAGTACGAACGCTGACTTTTGTTCCATTCGTCTGCAATGAAAAAAAGGAAAGGAAAATAGGTTGCTGTAAATTAAGAAGTTCGCCAACTGCGCCGCAGTTCTTGCCGCAAACTGAAAAAAATTCGCCAAGCTAAATTTTTGAATTTCTCGGTAAACCACATTTTACAAAACTTAATATTTAGGCATAATTTGAATGGTAGAGTCGAAATAGGGAAAACAAATTGGCATGTTATTTCAGAAAATGTCCGATTTTGTGTCAATATACCTCCATTAGAAATATGCTATATATATATATATCCAATACATATCCTAAGTTGCGCTTTCGAGACATGAAAAAGGCAATTTGAATTTTGTCAATCGGCTCAGTAGAACGAGAGGTATACATCTATCCCACTCTTTTTTTTTCGCAGTATATCATAAGCGTTTCGGCGATAAAATAAAGATCCAATTCTAGTGAATTCATAAAAAGTTTTGATTGTGGCAAAACATGCTTGTTCCACGAAAAACCAACCATTTAAAGTGCTGCTCATTTCAGTTGCTACTTAAAATCATGTTAAATGAATAGATCATTCAAAAAGATTCCAAAGATAAATCTAAAGAGAAAACTTCCACCTTGATCAGTGTAGTGGTTAGTGCTGCTGGTTGCTGTATCGTTTCGTGCAGGTTCGAAGGCTTGGTTGTTTAAAAGTGTCTTTGCGGTATGATGGTATTTAGATTACACTGCGAGCCAGTCCTCTCGAATACCACCAAACCATTCGAGAGGCAAGACGGGAGAGAGACTCTTCCACTCGTACCTCAGGAGATTCTTTTTCAAAACTCGGGATGGAGCTCGCCAAAGTCGTAGTATCTCATACAAAATACTCAAGGTCTATGCCAACGAGAAACGTAAACCTGCGCTCTACGGCACTATAAGAATGGTGAACATTTTTTTGATATTACTGTCAGGCTATTAAACAAAAGTATCTCTACATAGCAGCATTAAAATTATCTCTTGTTGCACTAATGCCACAAATATTGATAAAAATTGCCAACTGCATGTATCATAAAATATACGTACCACATTTACTCGCATAGTTCCCCTTGCACAATTAGGAAAGTACATCGTATGAAGTAAAAAGAATGTTGTTGAAATTGAAAAGTCCTTTTGAAATATATAATATAATGATATTATTGTGTCTTGATGCCATTTTCTTAATGTTCTATATGCTTCTTAATGTGCATTTCAGCCGTCTCTGCAGAAATAATGTATACCCCATATTTTTTCCTTCCAGATTTTTTGAAGCGGTAAAATTAGTAATAAAAAAAGGAGAAAATATGTGAGTAAATGTGATATTTTAAATTACATCAAATAAATATATTATTAAAAGAATAGCATAAAGATTTAAATCAACAACAAATTTTAAGGTATTTCTCCCACCTTCTTAGCATGCCTTCGTGGTGTAATAGTCAAGCACACTAGGCGCGTATTCGAAAGGTCCGTAGTTCGAGTCCCGGCAAACCTAATGCCTTTACAGTATACCTAATGTCTTTACAGTGGCGCGCGAACTAAAAAGGTGGTATATGATGATTCTCCACCAGCAAGATTTGGCGACTGGGTCCCTTAATCGTCAGTCGCTCTTTAAAAGGAGGAGTATATAAGGTATTTCTCCTGTCTTCGTAGCATGATTCCGTGGTGCAGTGGTCAGCACGCTCGGTGCGTATTCAAGAGGTCCATGGTTCGAGTCCTGGCGAGGGCATTGCTCATTTTTCATGTTTCCTGCTTCGAAACAACCTAATGCTTCCACAAGTTGATTGAATGCCTTTTAGTAACAAAACTTAGTTTATTTAACAGTGACATATTTATTAAATTTGGAAGGTAAATTAAAGATCTTGCTAAACGGCAGCACTCTTAGAACAGACTATTTGAGAGGCCGTGCAGGAGATAAATTAATAATCTTTTGTTTTGCCAAATGACGAAATTTACCAAATCGTAGTAATACGTGCAAAGGCAATGTAATGGAACATAATTCAGTGTAATGTGATCGTCCACAAATGTTGGTACGATTCCATTAAAAAAATTCTCTAACATCAAATACATGACATCAGGTAAAATCTTCCGAAGATCAACATATAACGATTCACACTTTAGAATAAATTGAAACCAGAATCATATAGCTAGTAGATGCAGTTCATAAAACAAAAACACAGAATTATATTTCACCAACAACAAATGAATAGAACGAATATTTGGTGAGCAAACCTGCTATGGATCAAAAAATAGATCTTCTTGTGTCTAAACGTTTCCTCACGCGAAATTGTTATTGAGGACCACCAAGTTACATTACTATCACTGAACGAAAGAAACGTATGATACGTAATTAATGTTCCTGAGAATAATTTTATCGGGAGAACTGCGTGCTTCGATGTTTCATCTCCAATTATTTTAATCAACTTTTATTATGTTACACGCTGAATAAAAAGAAGACTATCTGTAATAGGAGAAAAAAGAAATCAACTTGAGTTAGAGATTGTTATTCGGATTATGAGTTCATTGCTTGCCCAATGAAATAAAACTGCGCCATCTTGAATAAAATTTCTTCTTTTGTAGCATCAGATATATTACATAACTTCGAAAACAAGTGGAGAAAAAAATAATCTTAACTGCAAGTCAATGGACACATTTGCCCGCTTGGAATTAGGAAGAGAACTTGTTTTATTAGCCTTCTTTATTTCTTTAAGTTTTTGAATCCAACTAATAATTAAATTTCGAAGTTTTCATGTATTACACACTTCCAGTTCCTTGAGCTCAGTTAACATCGAAAATCTCTATAATTTACAAAAGTAAATATAAAAAAAAAACAATTAATTTTTTATTACTAATTTAAATATGAGTCTATGAGACATGAAAATTCAGGTCAAGAAACTATGGTTCGTCTAAAAGGTATCTAGGAAAATGTTTTATGAATACTGGTAAAATGTGCTTTTGTTTTCAAATTAAAAAAATTGTTTTGAAAATTAATTAACATTTATTGCATTTTTTTATATAAATGAAATATCACATTACGCTGTTATTTTCTGAAGTACCCAAAAACATCAGTATACCATACTCAATCCTATTACAAAAAATATGCCCTTAGTGATGTTCGAAACATCTCAAAGGAGTTTCCTTCAATTCAATATTTCTTAAATTTCGTCACGGATAATTTTAAAAAAATCCAAAATTCCTTTTATTTTATTTATTTATTTATTAGCACAAGATTTAAAACTACATATCTTAATCAACCGAGTTTTGTTTTAATGAGTCTTAATACCATGACATTTTAGTTTTACGCAATGTGTAAAATATTAATTTAGAAGTCAAACAACAAAAATCAGAGTCATATTTTCAAATTTTCACAGGACTAGTTTCGATGGTTTTACCGAGCCATTAGTTTCAGCTGCCAAAGTGCAAATGAACGAGATAAGATATAGTGACAAGACAAAATAAGATAAGATAAGAATGGCTGGACAGAAGTTAAGCTACTGGTGATGAAACAAGAGAACTAAACCATAATTTCCTTAAAGGCTGAAGGCAAAGATGGATTTGAATTCCAGTCATTAACTAGAACAGAAAGATTTTTTTGAATGGGAAACGCCTTTTGAAAATCTAATTCACCAATGGAAGATGTTTTTTGAATAATTTTGGCTGCAGAAAAATTACCACTGATGAAATTTACGAAATTTTAGAGAAAGATTTCTGACGTTTAAGTATTCTATATCATTAATAAAAACTTTCTTTCTTTTGTAAAGTCATCGTAAAAGTTCTTTTTTTCTTACGGCCGGGAACTTTATTTGATAGCCATTAGCCTTCCGCCACACCAACGGTCGGAAGTTGTAGCCATTTCATTATGGAAGCACCTAATGCGTAGCCACTGTTGCCTCCTATGAATGCACGAACAGTTACAACCGTGCCTTCCTCGGGATTCGAGCCCGAACCCATCGTTACGGCAGGCAGAGTCACTAAAAACTGTAGCGGCTGGGCGGCTCGTAGATATTCTTTAGAACAAATATTTACGAAAGATTCCTAAGCTAATTAAAAGTATTGTAATAAATGTTAATAAAGAGCACGATCGTTATTTGCCCTCGGAAAGCTTCCTGCTTTGAAAGACTTGGTCCGTAACAAAGGTTCGCATTTGCAATAATAATAATAAAAAAAAAGTTATTTAAATTTAATTGTCATAGTAATTCTGAGTTCCTCAAGCGTTGATGGATTTCTGAAACTTTTAAAACCAAACGTTTTAAATCCAAATGAATGCATTCAAATATGTTTGTCTCAAGAACTTAAGGATATGCATAAAGGGTGCATCTTGAAACAAGTTTTAAGCATTACGACAATGTGAATAAAGATTAACGCAGGTTAAAGCTGAAACATCATATGTGGACCTAAATTACAGAACAATTTTGAAATGTTATGGAACTACGAAATATATCAACCTACAAAAGAAAAAAATTACAGATTTCTACAGATCTATGCCTGGCTTTATTACAACTGAGCACTGAAGAATAAATACGGAATTTTATTTTTCATTACGGGAGATAATATTAGGAGATTTTTATGCTATGAAAATTGAAACTCTCTGGTCTATGAATATTTCACTTTGCAGACTTAGTGCAAGAAATTTCTGAGGAGATGAGACTTTTAGCATTAAAATTTTAATTGCGTTAAGTATCTCAAACCCGATGTTAAAAGCTTAGGAACATTTAATTTTCCTGACTATAATTATGTTTTTTTTTTTCTTTTCCATAGCAGTGTACAAACTCTCTACTTAAGAGAAACGCGCTTTGAAAAAATATATTCTTAGAGAGCTGTATGTTCGTGTAAAGAAAATGCAAAAATTCCGATCATAGCCTGTTATTTATTCTGAAGCTGAATTCTGAATAGAACAATTAAATATTAAAATCAGCTATTTTCGAAATTTATATATATTTTAAGTTGGCTATGTTCACTGCGAGAAAAAAACTGATTTATGAAATTCAAATTGCATTTTTCATATCTCGAAAGCTCGACTAAGCGCGAATATATATTAGATTTATACATAGCAATTGTTCTAGCGTAGGTATTTTGACACAAAATCGGACTTTTTCTGAAAATCGATGCCAATGTTTTTTCCATATTTCGATTCTACGACTCTAATTATGACTAAATATTAAATTTTATAAAATTTGGTCCGAAATTTACTGAGAAATCAAGAATTTATCTTGGCGAAATGTTTTTTCAGTTTGCGCCAGGAATAATTCACTTGGCGAACTTCTTAATTTACTGCAAACTATTTTCCTTTCCTTATTTTCATTGTCCACGAGCGGAAAAAAGTCATCATTCATACTTCAAATAATTTTAACAGAGGCATAAACCAGATTTTCGTTAGTATCGCTTTGAATACACCAAATTTCAAAACGTGCCCAAGCGTGCTCTAATTTTTTGCAGGTATGCTTAGAAATATGTCCACTTGATGATGGCAACAATTGTATAGGTTATACGTAGCGTATTCGGAAACCGTTTCATTCTAGCGCCGTCGCAGAGCTGTGGTAGGCGTCCCGCGCATGCGCACTAGTCTTTCTTGTTCACTGACTTTCAATTGTCGCCATTTTGGTTGCTCTATGTTGTGTTTTCAGTTTGCTGTGCACATTCAAAATGTTTAAGACAATTAGTTCTCCCGCTGACTGTGAGATTCGTGCTGTGATTAAATTTTTGAACGCGAGGAATGTTAAACCGGCCGAAATTTATCGTCAAGTGACAGAAGTTTACGGTGAATACGCGATAAGTGATGGAATGGTGAGAAAGTGGGTAAGAATGTTTAATGCAGGTCGAACAAATGTCCACGCCGAGGCTCGGAGTGGTCGGCCTTCTGTTGTCACCGATGATTTGGTAAGGAAAGTTGATGAAGCAATTCATGAGAACAGACGCTTCACAATGACAACTCTTTCAGAGGCATTTCCACAAATTTCACGTACTGTTTTGTTCGAAATTGTGTCTGACCGCTTGAATTATCGCAAACTGTGTTCCCGATGGGTTCCAAAAATGCTCACTGATGTTCACAAAACAAAGCGACTCGGTAGTGCCCTGACATTTCTCACGCGGTACAGTGATGAGGGAGAAACCTTTTTAAATCAAATTGTGACAGGTGATGAAACTTGGGTGTGTCATTTCACACCAGAATCGAAACAACAATCGATTTAGTGGAGACACACTCATTCTCCGAAAAAACAAAAGTTCAAAGTGACAATGTCATAACAAAAAATCATGTGCACTGTCTTCTGGGACAGGAAAGGCGTTTTGCTTACTGAATTTCTTCCCAGAGGTAAAACCATTAATGCGGCACGATATTGTGAGACTTTAACAAAACTAAGGCGTGCCATTCAAAACAAACGAAGAGGAATACTCAGTAAAGGAATTGCGTTGCTCCATGACAATACTCGGTCCCATACTGCTGGTGTCACTCAATCGTTAATTCGACAGTTTCGTTGGGAGCAGTTCGATCACCCGCCGTACAGGCCGGACTTGGCGCCGTCCGACTATCACTTGTTCCTGCACATGAAGCGCGAGCTTGGTGGCAAGCTCCTTGTATCTGAAGATGACACGAAAAATGCTGTGGAGTCGTGGTTATCGAAACTGGCGGGAAGTTTCTTTGACGATGGTATACAAAAACTGGTCACCCGCTATGACAAGTGTTTGATCATTGGCGGAAACTATGTTGAAAAATAGTTTAAGACATGTATTTTCATGTAAAAATAAAATTGGATTCGAGAAAATATTTTTACTATTTTTTTTTTCAAAACGATACTTAGTTTCCGAATACGCCTCGTAATTAAAAAGTTCTTTCGCAAAATGTATAAAAATTATTTAAAAATACAAATTTTTATAATAAATCATAAAAAATGAACGAAGTTTATTTGGAATGAACCTAAATTTCGAAGCATGAAAGGAAAAATCAAATAAGTTTAATAAAAAAACAGGTATTAATAAATATATACCGAAGTGAATTAAGATGGAGGAGCTAAAATTTTGAAAGCTAATTTTTTAAAAACTACTCCTGCGATTTTTACAAAACTTGGTAGTTTGGCATAATTTGAGTAGTAGAATCGAAATATGAAAAAAAAAACTGCCATGCTATTTCAAAAACGTCCGATTTTGCGTCAAAATACTTATATTAGAACAACGTCATATATAAACCTAATATATATCCTAAGTAGCGCTTTCAATATATGAAAAATGCAAGTTGAATTTCGTCAATCGGCTCAGTAGAACGGGAGACATAGAACTGTCTTTTTTTTTCCTCAACGTACCTGGAATATTCAATATTTATGGCGATTTGAAGGTAAACCACTTTTCCTCTGAATATGCAAGAATAACGAAGTTTTGGTGTATATCATTTCTTTCTGGACAGCGCAAAAAGATAAAAGCTAGGCCGCGCACAGAAACTGTATCCAATTGGGAAACGAGTTACATTTTCCATCAAAAGCTCCAACACGCAAAATCTCCTGTAATTAGTTTCTCACTTGCGCCAGACAAACCCCCTTATTCTTGCTCACTTTTTAAGCTTACCCCCTCATTTTTTTCCTCTTTGGTTTTAGACCACCCAGACAATCATTTATCACTGGTTTGGAACGAAAGCTTCTCTTTCTCTTTCAAAAAGGTGAAAAAAATAATTCTCATTAAGTTTGGACGAATAAAGGCATGCCACTCAAATTCTTAATAATAATATTAAAAAATAAATAATACATGCATTTTCAAGCTGCTGTATTGAGCAATTTATTAATCAAGCGATTCGGTTGTCTTTCAACGAGAACTTTCTGTAATTTCCTTTTTTTGTTAGAGTCATTTCACGTATTTTACTTTTCGAAATTGGCAGTGAGTGTTATGCAGACGACCGCTGTATTATACAATTCAGTTTATTTCGAATTCTTTGTCTCGTTTTATATTTAATGATTTCTCCTATGAATGGGAAGTAAAAGGTTGTGCTCTATCACAGTTGACATCCGTGCGTGAAAGATTGATAACAGTTTGTCATTATTCATCAAGGAGTTATATAATATGCCAGGGAATAAGCATGAAAGTGAATTCTTTTATGATAGCTCGATTTTCCCATTGATCTGATTTGTTACTTCCAATTATTCTGGATAAGAAGCTTCTCATCTAAATTCATCTCAGTAACTTAATTTGCCTTCATTTCAATCATACTAATACGATCTGATATTGAAGAAAAATCCATGATGCATTTAAAAAATTCTTGTTTTGCTGAGAATCATTAAATACGTGCTGTGTTTAAAAATTATGATTATTAAACCCTGTTAACAGCAAATTCTTATTGAAAAATAGTACATTCTGCTTTCTAAGAACAGGATGCTTGAATAGAATAACTGAAGATTATTTTTTAAATACGACGCTAAGCATACACTTTCAGTTGCAAAGTTACTTCAGTAGAAGAAAAAGTTGAAATTTAAAACCTTCAAATTCAAGCCTAGCATTTAAAATTAGGCATAACAGCAATTTTAATTTGTCTCAGATTTTGAACAAATCATTACCGATTTCAAAGGAAGTCCTTTTTTATTAATTATATTATTATTATTATTATTATTGTCATTTTTGTTTCTGAAGAAAAATTATCCGTGTCTGATCAATTTCTAAAGCGGTATAATTTGATATTCAACTCGGCTAAAACAAAAGCCACATGAAGTTTTATTATCTATTTGCATTCTTGTTATCATTTGGAAGGTATATTAATGTAATTTAAAACTATCATCTGAAGGCGGAGATAAAATTTCGAAATTTAAGTGATTGTCAAAATAGTTATTTTTGAACTAGTTGGTTGTATTAATCAAGTTATAAATAAGTGGTGAGTACAGAAGGAAATTGTAATAAATAAAAATAAGTTTATTATTAAACTTGGGGATAATTATCAAACCCACCAGTGACCAAACAGAAAAGACCACTAAACACTGCTAAATGGCTCATACCCGCGCAAGAATCGGCTACATGCGTTTTCTGGTGTACTGAGGGATTTAGAATATTAAATACTGACAGTCTGAGATGGGACGAATCCTTGCGAATACGCTGGATGCAGAAGTGTTTTCGCGGCTTTCCCCGTGTGGAACTTAAATTTCCAGCTAATTTCCCTTCGAAAGTTTTTCATGAAGGCATCACTTCTCTTTGTTTTATATAAATTAACCTAACTTCATGATGGCTCCCTAGATGTGTGATGTAAATGCAATGCTGTGTTATTTAAAATATTCTTCACAAAGGGCATCCTTTCCTTGGGCAGTTAACACACATACACTTTATCTTAATTAATTAGTAAAATCAATCCCCAAACGTACGCTTTTATGCTCTGCATGAGTTAGAGCAAGAACGACTTTAATGAATATCAAGTCGATTTAAAGTGTATTGTTCTATTTCTTACTTTCTTTAACCCTACTGAAATTTTCAGACGATTTACCATCTATAGAAATTAAAATTGAGTCAGAAGAAGGTTTAAATAACTTTTTCGTTTAACTTTTCAAAGCGAATATATGCATTTTTGGGCTAACGAATTTAAATCTCCGCAGTTTGCGAGATGTCAGATAAAAAAAAAATGTGAACTTAAAATTTAAAGTAATGTGATGCTGAAGATTAAAGTGAGAAAGATTACTAAGCATTAGCTCGATTTTAACCAGACGCACGAGTGGTTTAGGTAGCAGAAAGGTTAATGTCGGGTTAAATCGAAAAGCTCGGCGAGCAAATTGTACTAAGAAAACTATCGTTGCCAAAGCTCTCAATTTAACTTACTCTGTTCTTTAATACAAAATTTTCATTTGCATCATGGTGAGTGTTAATGAAGCAGAAATATAATTCAAAATTTTATGATAATGGTTTAATTAACGTAAAATATTCTATAAAGACTAGTACCTTACTTGAGAGATCTGTGACTCCTTTTCACATTCTATTTCTCTCCTTCTTTCTTTGTCTCCCCCCCTCTTTTTCTTTCCTTTACTTTTTTCCCCTTTGGGAATTCAGTTCTTATTAGTCCAAAGGGGCTTTGTTCCTGAAGGACTAATGTTTTCGTTTTGCGATTTTACGTCGGAAACATTAAAAGTCTGTATCACTTTTCAAACTGTTGCTACAAAATATTGCAGCCCTGTATTATATTTAAAGAAATTAAACAGTGAAGAATCTGAATAAATGTATGTATTTTTCTCCAAATGTGATAAAACAATGGTACCTAGAGCCATCCAATTTTGAATAACGTACGTTTCCACCCGAGTATGCTCATCTGGAAGCCCGAATTTGGAATTTGTTTTATTATCTATTTCATATTTAGTAAAACTTTAACGAATTTTTGATGAACAAACTCAAACGATTTAAAAGCGAGCCATGGCAACACTCTACGAGGGGAAAAAAACCCTTTTTATATAAAGCGCGTGGAACTGTGTATCCAAAATTCTAAAGATATGCTCATTTAAAAATTATTTTGCGATATTGCTGTTGAACTGCATTTTACAGTTTAAGTGCGAAGAACCTGATATTTAATAAATAAAGGTAACACACAAAAAGTTAAAAAACGCTTCTTTGGACGTAATTTAAAATCTGAAACCTTTCAGATTTTTTAGTCATTTTATTTTTCTTTTATAAGTTTTCAATTAAAATTTATAAAAAGTATCAATGTATGACATTTCATAAAATTTTAAATAAATAACATTCTTCCCATGACCAAATTTGAGAACGTTTTCAATAGTACCTACAAGAACTGAAACACTATTTCACATGCTTGAGCAACAGTGTTAAGGAAAGAATTCATTTAACCAACTTAAATAAAAGAGTTAAGAGAAAATTGCTAGTTAATATAAGACAATATACGCTTTCCAGACTTAAACTTCGTCAAGCATATGAAAATTAATTTCTTATGGACATAAATTTAGGACAACTGAGAATTATGATGATTAATGTTCGTAGAAAAACGAGGCTTTGTAATTAATAAAATCAACCCAAAATTCAATTAATTGAAACCTACTACCAAAATCACATATGCCATAACCCAACTATAAGAACAAAAACAAATTTGTTGCCATTCGGGGAAAATAAAATATATGAAAAATAATTTTTTATTTAGATTTATTTGTATTCTACCACATTTACGCTTTATGACTGCATTTTTACTTCTTTGTTCGAAGCAAAGAGGTATTGTAATCGCAAAAAATTTCGGATATCATATTTCAACAAAAATATCTATTTTCACCGCGTTTGAAGGATCCATCTGAAGAATGTTTTTGCGTAGCACCTATACGTACGGTGACATCTGTACGTATGTACACGTATGTATCTCGTATAGATCAAGAATGAATGGCTTAGAACGCTGAAATTGTGTATATAGGACTACTATAAAATGGAGTTGTGTATCTCTTTCTTTAGTTGCAATCGACTGCACCAACGTTTATATATATATATATATTTATATATATATATAACCACTCTGTTATCCGCTCGATGAGTTCAGTTTTTTATTCTTATACGTTCATAAATAGTGCAATGTTTTGCTTTAAAAGTGATTGCATTATGTTGTTCTCATGTTCGGGTTGAGGTTTTTATCCCTTTAGTTAAACTGCATGCAATAGTTGTAGAATTATCAACGGTTTAAAAGTTTAAGTGTTGCTAAGCCTAACGAGACCGCCATTTGCTTATATTTGAAACTCTTAGTGAAACAGTGAATTAAGTCAGTTTGTGTACCAGCCTCAGTGTCTTTTTGCCGAGTTCCACCAAAAGGTACTTTCACTTCTGTGCACCGAAAAATCAGTCTTCTCGGGCCGTAGGCCGAATTTCTTGTTTTTGTGTACAAGCTCTAATTTTAACTGTAAAAATAGTTTTTTTAAACTGTTTTAACTGTATCTGGTGTTTTATATGTTTCTGTATGTTACAATTTTTAAGGAAGATGTTTTGAGTTTTAATACATTTTTGCCTTGCCGCGAAGTGAGAACTGAATTAATTGAAGGAGAAATATATCTCTAATGAATTTTGATAAAACAGTTTAAATGAAATGCAGCAAAAATGCGTATAATTCAATAAGCTGTACAAGGAAGTCGTAATGGTGCCACATCAGATATTTATTTAGTAAAAAGGAACAATATGTTGGAACTTTTAGGTAAGTGATTTAATAATCTAAAATTTCCTACAAGAAGTAGGCGCGGGGAGAACATTTCTTTATTATTTTTATTGCCTTTAATTTGAAATAAAAACTTAATAAATAAGGGAATTAAAATAAAATTTTCTATCTTCTTAAAGAGCGATTAGTTTTATTCCTTTAATTTAATATCATTTGAGCTGTTTAAAAGGCCCAATCAGTCTAATGATTTTATTAACAGTAGATCCAAGACTGATGAGTAGCATCTTTTCTTAATATTTGATTAGGATAATCTATTATTCAGCATAATAATAATAAATATAATTTGAAGCAAATTATTTTTTACTTTTGCTCGTCATTTATTTATTCAATTACATTTGTAGAGTATGAAAAATTTTGAATAAATTTTCTAATATGCTTAGATGTCATATGCTTTGATAGCAATTTTAGTTGAATGAACCTCAGATTAGATTGAAATTCAGATTTAGTGAGAAAATTAAAATAAAATTGCTATATCAATCAATTTTAAGAGACAAGTCTAAGCTTTGTGACCTGTTTAAAATTCCAAACATCTTGAAGAAAAATGAGGGCTCTTTAATTGGAAGTTTTAAAAAATACAAAAAACTCTTACTGAAAAGATTCATCTGTTTATTAAGTTGATATCTGATGAGTCCCTGCAATAATGAAAGAAATTTTTCACGTCCTACAAAAATGCATTTTGAATTTCCAAGTATGCTTTAATGTCTTGTATGATTATAAGCCTGTGCTTAGAATATTTCATACAAGGAAAATTTATATCGTTGTTTTTGAAGATTACCAGAAGGACGAAATTTTCTGATTTGCCTAAAAGTAAGGACTAAAAAAAAGTTTTTAGTGTCATGATCGTAGCAAATATTAATTTTAAAAACAAACAAAATTTAATTTTTACGAAAGCCTTAAGTGTAATGAGCTGCAATATTAACGATGCATTAATTTTATATTTATGAATGTAAATGAATTTAACAAAAAAAAATTAACAAAACTAGCTTTGATTTCATTTCTATAGGTGAAAATAACTTGATAAAAATAATGATAATTTTTATAATTGTTAAGTTTTGAGTTTAATTTCGTTTTATTTTTAAGAAAATATAAAACATTATTTAATTATTATGTGTGAAAAATGACATCTTAAGTTAAACTCACCAAGCTTCAGTTTCAAGCTACAATTATATAAGACGATGTTATAAAATTAACTAAGGCTAAAATAAGCTCACATTTTAAAATATAGCTTCAAGTTTAAAATATGGCTCGTTTAATTAATTTTATTGAATTAATTGCTGATAAGCAATTAAATATATTCCGCTTACTACTAACATTTTAAAGCGGGCGTACCAAATTTGAAATTTTACATAATTTCAAATTGCATTCAATCAATTTTTGTCAATATTAGTTTGAAAAAAATATTATGCTTACACATTAATATATTATCCTAATTATTATTAAAATATTATATTATGCTTACACATTCATATATTATGCTTGTTTTTTCATTTTTATATTAGAATGGCGTCGAAATCGAAAGAGAAGTTTCGATTGGAAATGACTTTAATAAATTCAGCTACTTTCAGTTTATAGAAACCAAACTGTAAACACATAATGATAAAATATTCATACGTGACATCTAGTAATAATACGATAACACAGTTAAGTTTTAAAATAAGTATTAGAACAGTTTTAAGTCAGTTATATTCTAGCGATCGAATTCTATCGACGACGAATGCCAAGCGTGTTGCCAACGGAGAACAAAGGAAAAGTGCAAATTAATTCGAGAGGCATGGAAGTAAATAATGCTAATTATTATTAAAATATTTTATTATGTTTATATTATGCTTATGTATGTTAAAACACATATGCGCAAGTGGGTATCCATCAAATAAGGTTTAGGAAAGGATATTCAGATATCTAAGATGCATTTTGCACGTCATACGTAGTCGTTGCCATCGAATTAAAAACCTACACTTGAATTGCAATTAAAAATAATATCAGGTTAGACCATTGGTCTTCAAACTTTGTTTTGTAGAATTATGGAGTTCCAAGCAAGTCTTGTAGAGGTTCCAGAAGTCAAGTAGAAAATTTGAAACAATTTATCAATACCCCATAGACAGAAAAATTAAGTTCTAAAATAATGAAATAAATTATGCTTTTATTTCTATTGTTATTACTACTTACATTAGTGTGATATAGATGCGTTTTGTGAGTTAATTTTTCATGAAATAATTAGAGACGGGACGAATCATAACTTTCTTCGAACAGGAATTCTAAAAATTCCTTAAATTTGTCCATTTCTTTGTATGGGAAGAACAAGAAGAAAAAAGAAAAACAAAAGAGCGTTCTTTCACTTAATATTTTAAGTTCTTAAAGCAAAGTTTCACACTTGCGTTTTTTGAAAAATAAATTCAAGAATAAATGCCTCAAAATTTATTAAAACATATGAATAAAGATTTATTAAAAAGATATGAATAAAAATTTATTAAAAAGAAATGAAAAAAAAATTATTAAAAAGATATGAATAAAAATTTATTAAAGGAGTAGCGCAAATTCTAAAACCTTAAGGCTTTCTTTCTCAGTATAATTCTACAGAAATATTAGACTAACAGTTCATTTTTTTGTTTTTATTTTATGGAATCGTTTTTTAGAGGCAGAGAATCATTTGGAGTGTTTACATAGATACACATTAAATTTTAAGGACTAAATTCTCTCATGAAAATTAAGAATATGGTGTTCAGGTACGTTACAAGGTGAGTTCTAAAAAATTATAATCATCTTTTTTCCCTTTTTAATGAACACTTTTTTTGAATGTAGATAAAAATAATTTTTCCGTCGTTTTGTGTTAAAAAGTCAAACTTTTATTTTAGGTTCTTATTCGAAAGATTCGAATGAAGAGAAAATTCCGAAAATCCGTGTTTCCGAATATTGTTATCCTTTTAAATATTCATAGGATTCGAATTTTTTTTTTCAATTTCCCATATAAAATGCACGATACACTGGTATATTTTCTATGCCTTTTTAAATTTACATAAGGCGGGCTAGTAGGTGTTCGGAAATAATTGTAGTTCTGTGAGTTACTTGAATAGACACAGTCATTAGATTAGACTATGATAATAATGTAAACCTAATAGGTAATTCTTGCGCATATAATTATTACACAGAATAATTTTTATAGTAAAGTCATTTGCTATGCAATGAGATTTCTCTGCAATGGAAGGTATTTTGCTGTAGATCTGCTATAGGGCTTGTATTATAGAGAATCTGAATAGCAAAATTCCTATGCACGATTTCCTGAACTATTCTCATGGAACAAGATTTCCTTAACTATGTATCGTAAATAATCTTTACCGTTCACATAAATCTATTCATAAAGCGTTACAATAACTTCTAAGATTAAAATATATTAGAGAAGGCAAGATATTTTAGAAAGCATAGAAAACTACTGAAACACTGCAACGTTAAGTTCGCATCGAAGGATCCTATTTAAGTCAAAACATCGTGAATTAAATATTCTAAATTTCTTTTCATCTAAGGATAAAAGTGACTTTTTTATACACTTTCGTAAACAGATGACAAATTCATAAATCTCAGATTGTTTTCTAAATCTACAAGGAAACATTTTAGAAGTAGATTTAAAAAAATTTTTTTAAAGTAGATTTTAAAAAATGCATTCGTGATGAAAATCTTATTGGTAAAACTTAAAATTTAAGAAACTGCAGATTTTGCTCATATTTCCATTAAGGGGACCCCAAAATCGATGAAATTACCGATTTTTCAATTTTTTGATAGAAAAATACCTTAATACCCTTACTACACTGAAGAGAAATTTTGAAATGATCTGACGGTAATAAATGGTATAAAATGCTTTTAAAAATTTTGACAGCCCTTTAAATGCCACGCCCCCACAGTTTTTATTTTTTTTAACTTCTTAATTTTTTTCAGTAAGTTATTAAAAATCAGTGTAAATGAAAAGAAGTGTAATTAAATATGACTGCAAGTATCAGGATACTCTGTTTATGTTTATTAACTGATTTATTTAAATACAACGTGAATCTGGGAAAAAAATTTCTTCACCTTTAAAATGGCAAGCTTATAAATATATATATATATATATATATATATATATATATATTGAGCTCAGTAAATATTTTTGTGTGTATTATCAGTCAACTTTGCTGTGCTTCTTCAAAAATTGAAATTATCTGTGGTTACGACTCGAACAGAAAGAAATGGTGTAATGAAAGTGATCAAGTTCCTGACTGTAGCATTATTAAAATAGTGCTGGAACAAGCATTAAACTCTTTAATTAATTAAAATACACCTAAATTATTTTAAAATGCAATTTATATGCAAGGAGAAATGGCTAAAAGAAGAAATGAAATCACATATGCTGCTTAGTGGTTTTAAATACAATGTTTTATATTTGTTAAAATTGCAAATATTGTTTTTTGAAAAAATGAATGAAACGACAAATTAATATTATTAACATTAATTATAAGTGTTTTAGAAAATACATTATAATTGATATATGTATTGAAATTGTTTTGAACGTGTATTAAAGAACAAAAACAGGTAAAGAAAAATTCTATTTGTAGTTTAGGATTTTTTTTTCCTTTAATATTTCTAGCCAGATGAGGTTTTAAACAAAAGCTTGTAATTTATATTTATATTAACCAATTAAACATTAATAGTTTTTATTTTACATATATATGTATTGAAATTCATTAATAAAATTTTTACAGTTTATGTACTTTAAACTGCTTTTCTCAGTTTTCATTTTTTCAGTATATTCTTTTATTTAAAAGTCTTAAAACTTCTACAGATATGGACTAAATTATTTAATTTTTTTACTGCTTATTTAAAATTATATTCTTAATAGAAACAAGGATGCGTTTTGCAAAATGGTGAAAAGAAAAATGATTGGAAGTGAAAATATGATTCAGATCATCTTTTTTTTAAAGTTTTACATAAAAATGTGCTTTTTATTTTTTTTTCTTAGAAACTAATTCATTAATCACAAAATCGATCCTTGAAGTTATTAAGAACATTATAATATATGCAATAAAAATTTGGGGCAAAAACATTCAAAATTGTGGGAGAAGAAGGAATTTTTAATTCTTAAATTTTTCTTCAAAAAATTTTAATTTAAAAAAAATTACTAGCAGAAAAAATTTTTTCAGCTTATCGGTGGCATCATCGGCGGTGAAATTTAGCTTCCGGATATTCAAGGCTTAGACAAATTATGTATCTAGTTAGCAAGCTAGAATTAGAGATTTTTCTTTTAATTCAACAGTATCGACAATAAATATTATAACAGAATTTCAAGAATAACTTGTTAGGTAAAGGGCATTCAGAAGACAGGAAAATAATTGACTTGCTCATAAATTAAATAGGTGCATTGACGTTTTGACTCAGCAATCTAAAATAAAAAATATTACATTCGATTTAGATAAAAAAAAATTAATGACTTTCCTTTACATGTACTCCTGCATTTGAATTCAAGATAAAAGTACCGAAAATATGATTGATTTTATATTTGTAAGCATGGTAACGCATTAAAGTTTTCAAACTATATTCTGTTCGGCATTTATTTGCAAGTCTGTATCAATATATTTTATCATTCCTTCTACGGCCCACCCCTGAACGATTAGCTGTGAGCAAAATGGAATTTACATCACATTCACGTATTTGAAATATTACTTCAAAAAAAGAAGTGACTCATATTTTTGGCTTATTTATTAGTAAACTAAAGTAGTTCCTAAACTTAAATTATGAAAACAGTATTACAGTTAACTGTGTAAGAACCTTCGTAATTTTCTTAAATTTCTTATGATGTATTCAGGGAGTTTTTAAAACACATTTTATGTATCTGTTATATTTTAGAACATTTTTATCTGTTTAATTTAGAAATGTCTGAATATTTAACCAACTTGAGTTAAAGACTCTGTTCGTGCTTGAGTAATGCTTCGAAATGCTGTTTATGCACACAAACATTGCAAAGGTATACAAAAAGAAACATATTTATCCAAGGTACTCGAACCCTAATGAAAGAAGTCCAGTTTTAATCATTCTGAATCATTCCACTTCTTGCATCTACGTGGTTCAACCAGGAAGACAATAGCATTCAATACCAATCCCGTTCTAGCACATATTTGCTAACGTGACCGGCATTATCATGTTTGTAAATCCACCCGTTGAGAGAATCTTCAGCTGGTAGCATTGCCAAAAAGTGGAAGAAAAGATTGTTTCGTTTTGCTGTTTTGCTGTGCCGACAGATCCTCCAGCCTCCAAACTCCATTCATAATTCGTAACGCCATCCAACCCGACTTAATACACAGTTAATCCGGTTGGCTTTTCTTCTGGGAAATACCTGGAGAACGATTCCAGAAAGGGTAATGGCTCCCCTGGAATTTAGCCCTTCGAATCCCTAAGGTCATTCATTAGTAAGCACGCCATCCCGTTTCCCTTCTGTGTATATAAGTGATGGAATGTGGAATGACCTTAGTTATTATTATTACTGAGGCCATCGTTAAGACCAGGCCGTAATTCTTCGCTCCGATACGAGGTAGCGTAAATTCATCAGGGTATCGAATTTTGTGCGCTCTTTAATTGCTTTGTCTTGTCCGCCAATGTTTACGATCATCGGGTAAATTAATTCATTACCTAAGAATGAAAAAAGAAATGTTAAGAATTAAAACAAGCTTACCGAAGAGGGCAATTACTCGGTAGTACTTAAAATTTTAGATACTTGCTAGAGCTCATCTATTATTTACAGGGGTAAAAATGTATAAACCTTACAAATAGGCTCTTGCTTTTAGACTCTTTTTATCTTCAGTTTTGTACCTAAATTCATATGTTTAATGCGCAACACAGTTTTTGAATTATCTCATTACGTTTTATTTACAGATAAGCTTTTCTTCATTTCACAGAATTTTTATATAAAATATATCTTTTAGTAGAAGTTTAGAAGTGGCAAATAGCCATATATGTCTAGTGTCTTGTTACCATTTTGAGAAACTAAAACACATCTACAAACAAGAAAGACTGAGTCTGCATTTTTGGCAAATATTCGGAATTCCTGTTTGCCTGAAAACTGTTGAATATACTGGAGAGGTTACCCGGAGTTAATACCCGGAATATATCTAAGAAATCTATATAAGAAATGTAAACTAACAAACATAATTATAAAAATATAAATAACTTGATACCTGACATTAATAGTATTAAATATACACTGCCTAATTTCCCTCTGTATTTATATATACACAAGGAAAAAGTTACCTAATGATTTAACCTTACCTTCCTTCTTGATACAAGCCAGATTTCTTATCTTAGACTCTTAGACTACAACATATAATGCACCTCGTATTGGAAAGTTTCTCAAGAGATAGCCATATGGTGAAAAGCATTTAAAACGACAAAGAATATTGACAGCATTTAGAGTACGGTGTAATACGAAGAAAACATTTGCAGTGGCAAAGTTTATCCAGTACTGATGAACGAGGTAAAAAATGGTTTGCGATGAAAATGCTAGGTTGAAGAAGGTTTGAGTGATGTTCAAAGAAATAAACATTCTATGTGCTAAGTGTTTATCTTTTGTAAAAGTTCTTTATTCTCAAAATAATGTAGTTCTTTTATTTTATTACAAAAGTGAGTAAGTAGTTCAAGCACAGAGAGATCCATTGCATCCAAATTTTTCGATTGGATGCAATTTTTGACCTGCAATAGCTCCACAGCAAGTTTATAAAAAAATACAACAAACGAAAATCATGCAGTAGTGCATGTAAGCAAAAGAAGATAATATAATTAGAGCGACGATGCCGATAGTGTTCAAGAAAAAGGTAGACTATCCTTAAAGGGGCCAAAAACGTGTTTACTCCATAGAGCACATTGAAAGGTTATGTGAACTGCAATTTTGGTGACAAAGGCAATTTAAACATTGAAAACATTTAGTGAGCATTTGCATTTTCGTTGAAATGTGAAACAAAATTAATGCAATTCATTATCCAAACAGAAAAAAAATGGTATTTATTCTGATTGTCAACTGAATTCCACATCTAGAGAATCAAAGAGAAGAGATGCGAAGGCTTCATCATCGCGTGCTTCCACAGCTTAAACAGATAAGTGTCAAAGATAGGAATCATATGAATTTTGTGCTACCTGTGACGATAGTCACAGCTCCGAAAAGTTGGCCAATTAGTTGGTAGTTGAATACTACAAAGTACATAAAGGCTCTCTGCCTATGGGGAGGGATACTGTCCAAGAGAGCTTTTTACGGGAAACTGGTTCATATTCACGTTACACAAACCCAGGATAAACTACCATTATCCAATAAGCCTGGAAAGATAGTTAATTAGTTGGTTAGTTGAATACTACGAAGTACATAAAAGGCTATAAGAGGAGAGATATACCATCCTAAGGCCTAAGGAGATATATACCATCCAAGAGAGCTTTTAAGAAAAACTGGTTCATATTCACGTTACACAAACCCTGGATGAGCTACCATTATTCAGCAGTATTTAACTGTTCAGCTGCTGATGAGTCGCAGCTTTCAGTGTAATAGGTTTGTATTAATAGCTTATTTTTGCCGATAGATGGCGTTGCCTCCTCGCGCGTGGTTCTACCCGAGGGTATAAAAAGCCGTTACTGAGGTTTCTTTACCTTTCTAGATATTTTGTTCTCCTGATGAGGAGGGACCTGTAGCTGCCCTCGAAATCGATTGAGTGTTTTTAGTAAATGTACGCCAAATACAAGGTTGTTGCAACGAATTTGATTAATAGGTTTGTATATTAAGGAGCGTAATTTTTCATTTGAGTAAAGATAGGATCGTTTAAAAATAAGATTTCATATCAATTAGGTTTTTAAAGCAAATAACTACAGTAAATTGAACATATATATATAATAATATATATATGAAAAATATATGATTTTATCCATAACTACTTTTGTGAGTTTGAAATCTTTTCATAAGGATACTTATTTTGCTTCCAATTTAATAGACATCTTGCGAAGGTCACTCAGTATGTTTGCTTAATTGCTTAATCTGAGATCTTAATTGCTTCTTCCAATCCAAATCTGAGATCTTAATTGCTTCTTCAGCAATTAAGATCTCAGATTTGGTTTATTAAATCATCCAACAAAATAATATTATGGACTGAATTTTGATAGAAGTAAAATTAATTACAACGGTGACAAATTTCTTTAAAGCTATTGAAGATATTGAGGAACAAAATAATAAACTAAATATTTTAGCTATAAAAGCAGACACCATGCTTTGCAAAAGATACATGTGAACTCTTTTGAAATAATTTAATTAACATTTTATAAGCAGGCTAGTAATTTTATCATGAAAAGTTGTGTTTTCAGTTTGCTGTGCACATTCAAACTGCTTAAGACAATTAGTTCTCCCGCTGACTGTGAGATTCGTGCCGTGATTAAATTTTTGAACGCGAGGAATATTAAACCGGCCGAAATTTATCGTCAAGTGACAGAAGTTTACGGTGAATACGCCATAAGTGATGGAATGGTGAGAAAGTGGGTAAGAATGTTTAATGCAGGTCGAACAAATGTCCACGCCGAGGCTCGGAGTGGTCGGTCTTCTGTTGTCACCGATGATTTGGTAAGGAAAGTTGATGAAGCAATTCATGAGAACAGACGCTTCACAATGACAACTCTTTCAGAGGCATTTCCACAAATTTCACGTAATGTTTTGTTCAAAATTGTGTCTGACTGCTCGAATTATCGCAAACTGTGTACCCGATGGGTTCCAAAAATGCTCACTGATGTTCACAAAACAAAGCGACTCGGTAGTGCGCTGACATTTCTCACGCGGTACAGTGATGAGGCAGAAAACTTTTTAAACCAAATTGTGACAGGTGATGAAACTTGGGTTTGTCATTTCACACCAGAATCGAAACAACAATCGATGGAGTGAAGACACACTCATTCTCCGAAAGAACAAAAGTTTAAAGTGACAATGTCATCACAAAAAATCATGTGCATTGTCTTCTGGGATAGGAAAGACGTTTTGCTTACTGAATTTCTTCCCAGAGGTGAAACCATTAATGCGGCACGATATTGTGAGACTTTAACAACACTAAGGCGTGCCATTCAAAACAAACGAAGAGGAATGCTCAGTAAAGGAATTGTGTTGCTCCATGACAATGCTCGGCCCCATACTGCTGGTGTCACTCAATCGTTAATTCGACAGTTTCATTGGGAGCAGTTCGATCACCCGCCGTACAGCCCGGCCTCGGCGCCGTCCGACCATCACTTGACCTGCACATGAAGCGCGAGCTTAGTGGCAAGCGCTTTGGATCTGACGATGACACGAAAAATGCTGTGTAGTCGTGGTTATCGAAACTGGCGGGAAGTTTCTTTGACGATGGTATACAAAAACGGGTCACCCGCTATGACAAGTGTTTGATCATTGGCAGAAACTATGCTGAAAAATAGTTTAAGACATGTGGATTCGAAAAAATTGTTTTACTATTTTTTTTCAAAACGGTACTTAGTTTCCGAATATGCCTCGTACTATAAATCTTGAGAAAAGCCTCCACTTAGATGAGTAAATATTTTGAACTTTATTGTTTGTTATTTCCTCGAGATTCGAAAGTAATCTTATATTCGTTAATTTTTGTTTTTCACTTCAAGCTGCAAGCGTAATAAATTTTATAAACTGTTGTAATAATTTTGTTTGTTTGTGTTTTGACAATGTGATAAGAGCCAGGATGAAAATTTATCTTTCATGCTCCCACAATGTAGGTACAATGGCAGATACAAAACACTGTGCAGCAGTAGAATGTTAAGCTAACTTTTGTTTAAGAGAAACTGAGTTTAATATTTTAATATAACATTGTTAGTTTTATTTTGGAATTATTTGATCTCAGTTTAACAAAGAAATAGCTGTACTCTTTTTTATTAAATTGAAATAGGTTATAGATCTTTGTCATAGCTTTACGCAAGAAGAAAAAGTTTGTTTAATTTCAGCGTATCAAAAATAAAAGCAGCATTGCGTAGTTGTTGTTAGAGCTTACTTAAATAAAAGTTCATTCAGTTGTTTTACTTTAATTGTTATAGAAAAAGAGTGGTTTTCTAAAACAAAATAGATAAACAAAAGCAAATAATTAAAATTCTACCATTTCTACAAAACGTCTAAAATTTTAAAATATTTAAAAGTCTTAATATTTAAAAAAATTCAATTTCCATATCACTATGTCATGATGCCAGTTTAATTCTTGAAATAATGCTACACTAAACAAATTCGATAAGTCTACCAGTGTAAGAAGAGCTATTTCAGAAGTTCAAACGATAAGAGCATAAAGTCATATATTTTCACACGATCTCTTAAAAATAGCAATGGCGAATGAAAGTAAAAAAGCATTTACGATGTTATTCATCATAAACCAACTCCATAAGAAGATCTGTTCTCAAGTACTTATTTAATTAAAAAAAGAGAAAAAAAGATTTATTTATTTTGTACGTAACTCTGCATTTATTTTACCGAATTGCACACGCGTGATGCTTGTAACAAATATATCCTTCAAGTGGCGATAGTTTTTATTTTCCCAGAACAAAATCTAGGAATTACAAACGGTAAACAACGAAGAGGTTTTCTTGTCTTAAAAAATCTGATGTGTACACCACATGACTTCCTTGTACGTAATATTAAATTATACGCATTTTACATTTCATTTAAACTTATTGGATTGAATTAAATTCACTTCGTCGATAGCGCACCACAATAGAGTAAACGCACGCTTTAAAATTAACTATATTTGTTTACCATAGCGACACTTTGGCACTAGGTTCACTTCACAGCGCTACATCTCATTCATTTTATAACTCGGAATGCACAAAAATTATGTATATCATCTGAAGAATTATCTAATCGTTGCCACATGTTCTGTCCAAATGTTATAATAAATCTAAAACGATGTATTAAAAAAATTAAACAAACAAAAAAAGTAAAAAGAAAAAGTTTTTTTACAGACGATTCAGTATCTCTCATTCAATTAATTCAGTTCTCACTTCGCGAAAAGGCAAAAATACATAAAAACTTAAAAAATTACGAAGTAAATCCTAAACACTTATTTTCCCGAATAAATTCCAGAATGGATTAAGCATGATTTTATTATAATAAAAAAAAATTAAATAAAAAATCTGAAATGTTTCAGATTTTAAATTACGTCCAAAGGGACGTTTATTTAACATTTTGTGTGTTACCTTTATTTGTTAAATACCATGTTCTTCGCACTTAAACCATAAAATTCAGTTCAACAGCAATATCGCAAAATAATTTTAAATTGAGCATATCTTTAGAAATTTCGGTACACGCTCTCACGCGCTGGAGATAAAAATGTTTTTCTGTACAACGTTGGTATTGCTGGCTTTGAAATCTTTGAGTTTGTTAATGAAAAATTCGTTAAAGTTTTAGAGAATATTGTTACGAATTTCACATTTATTTGGCTATTTATTTAGAACTGTAATTAAAATTCCTTTTTATTTTCCCGTGCAACGCACGCAGACGATTTTTGAAGAGAAAGCTACGTCAAAAAAAACCAAAAAAAACATGCATACATTTATGCAGATTTTTCATTTTTTAAAATTTAATGCAGAGCGATAACATTTAGTGGCAACAATTTGAAAAGTGATTCAACGTTTTAATGATTCAACGCAAAACGCCCAAACGAAAGTAATAGTCCTTCGGGACTAAATCCCTTTGGACTAATAAAGCAATAATAAAAGAAGACGTTATCTTTGCTGTTGCGAAGCTTAGTAGCTCTAGATTGGCAACAAATACACTATTCTGCTAAGCCGCAAACGTAAACAAATATGGGCGCTATCATAACCAAAAATTAGGCTTAGCCGCACTTTAAAATTTTTGATAATTCGACAATTATTACATGCATGTTAACTAAAGGCATAAAATCTTAACCGAATGATAAGAACAATATAATTCAGTCATTATTAAAGCAAAAAAATTCACAATTTACAACATAAGTAGCATAAAAAAATTGAGCTGAGCTGAGTAACAGAGTGGATATAAATATATACATAAATTTATATACTTTTGGTGCGGCTGATTGCACCTGAAATAGGGGGTTCACTCTACATGTTATAGCAGTTTTATATAAAAAAAATTCAGCGTTCTGAGGCTACTCGTTTTTGCGTTATGCGAGATACATACATACGTGCCTACACACCACGACAAATTCGCTTCAGAACTAATTTTAAATCAGTTTTATAATTTTTTTTGGGGGGGGGGAGATAAAGAGTCCTTTATTCTACCCTTACTTTCAGATATCACGCAAAAACATCGTTAAATTGCATTCGATAGCTATCGAAATGGATATTTTCGTTGAAATATGATACCCGAAATTTTTCGCGAATACTTCCTTTTTACTTCGTACAAGGAATTAAAAAGTGTGATAATCCATTTAGTTGGATTCGTTGACTGAACCTCAGTTATTAACTATATTTGGCGTTTTGTTGTACTTAAAAGAAATTTAGTTATAAGCAATATTGCCCTGCTCTGTTGGCGTATGGAAACTATCCCCATAGTATGGACAAGTATTTTCTCAAAAGGTCTGACGCGCGTGACCATTTATTCACCCTGAAGATCCCTCCAACTTAGGACTATGAAGAGATTCTATTTATCCCTGCCTCCAGCCATCGATTTTCTCCCAGCCTCGTTACAGCCATAGAAATTTGCACTTTTGTTTTGACTTCTTATTACCCTGATCTCTGTTAATGGTCGATGGAACAAATTAACTTAACTAGCACCCCGCTGATCGCAGCTACCATCTTCCAACGTATCAGAAGAACGCAACAGACAGTTTCACCACATCATCCATCGGGGTTGCGTCAAGAGAGTGTACTTGCGCTCACAAAGCTGGTGGGTGACGTTTCAATGTCGCTCGTGCCTCACAGTGGGGATAAAAAGAAGCAAAGGGGAGAGCCCTCGAGAGGGTCGTCCTTTCATTCGTTCCATTCTCCGCTGGAGCATATTTTTTATCTATGAAGAACCGGCGCGTGCTCCGAAAACTGTGACATCAGCACAATGTAGGGATATTAGCGCAAGGAGAATTAAGTAGCGTAGAGGGTCTTGTTATCATACCATGGTAGTTAATCTATTGAGTTAACGTTTTTATTTTGTTGGTTTTATTATTTTCCTTCCTCTTGTTGTACACTCTGCGGCTTGTCTTTGTTAATCATTCACCCGATATGGAAATGGAAGTTTCCTGCGTTAATGCGTTCGCGGTTATTCCCACGCGAGTCCATGCGTGATATTTTTGCATTATTCTCGGCATAATGGAATATTGCTCAACAAACAAGAACAGTAAATGAAAGATTTTGTTAAGCTGGATTTTACGCTTAAGTGCCGATTTTGGGAACATATTACGATTATTACGCGAGTATACTTTTGTAATACTATAAACTGTTTCTGTTGATTCATTTATTATATAGAATACATTATGATGTATAAAATATTGAAATTAACTGTTAAAAAATGTTTAAAAGAAATACGCAGATACGAAATGCATACTCAACGCTTTTAAAATACAATAAAAAGAAAATCTTCTAAGTTGTTTCTCAACCCTTTCGGGCCCAACGAGATGTAAATATCTCAGCGAATACTTTTCTTTTAATCCTGCAAGTGGCCGAACGATTAAGACCACTGAATACTGATAGTTTGAGCCGGTTTTGAACTGAGACGAATTTGTTGTCTGCCTAGATGCTTTTCACCAGGTGTAACGTGAATGCGCGTCAGTTTGCTACAGAAAGTTCTGCAGGGAGACATCCCTACCTTAAGGCAGATAGCCCATGTTTGCTATGCCCTATTTGAGTAACCTAACCTAACTTACCCTACCCTTAATTCAGTGGAATCAACAAGCGCGTTTTACATTGTTATTTTAGATAGTGGTATTCCAAGACTTTCACATATTCCATTAAACTTTGTGTTCACCATCGTATTTTATAAAATATATTTGTTCTGTTATATGTGTAGAGTTATTACATAAAGAAAACCTGTATAGAGTCACTCTGTAAGGCCTTTAGAAGCAGTAACAACGGAAACACAGCTATGGCTCAGTCACATTCGAATTTTCGTTTGTTCCAATTACAATACCAAAGTAGTAGTAAAGAAAGAAAGAATTCTTCACATCCTCCCCAAATACTTAGAGGGCAAAGGTCAGCCACGAAATAAAAGTAGTGAATCGAAAATATCGTTTATTGCATTTTAGTTAGGGCTCTAGTAAGTCTAATAGGTATTTAAGCGGGAAAAAGAAAGTACTATATAATGCTTTCTAGGAGATTCGAACTCCGGACCTTTCGAATGGCAGACAGACGTGCTTCCAGTTATACCACTGAGGTACACGGCAAGGAAGGAGAATAATTCTTACGACTTATTCTAACTAAAACTAACGCTCACAGAAAACAAAAGTAATCTAGAATTACGGATGGTTATCTTGGGAAAAGGTTATAAGGTATTTCTCCTATCTTCTTCGTATGCCTTCGTGGTGTAGTGGTCTGCATGCTCGACGCGTAACCGAGAGGTCTGTGGTTCGATTCCCGGCGAAGGCTTTGCTCATTTTTCATCTCACCTGATTCCAAAATATCCTAATGTCTCTACAACTGGAGCCCGAACTAAAAAAGGTGGTGGATGATGATTCTCCACCACCGCGATTTGGCGATTGGGTGCCCCAAACCCCATTCGCCCTTTAAAAGGGGGAGTATGTAAGGTATTTCTCCCGCCTTCTTCGCATGCCTTCGTGGTGTAGTGGTCTGCATGCTCCACGCGTAACCGAGAGGTCCGTGGTCCGATTCTCGGCGAAGACTTTGCTTATTTTTCATGTCTCCTGCTTCGTAATAACCTAATGTCTCTACAAGGTCTTTATACATTTAAGAACAGTGTTCTGATGATTTAAATTATTCTATGCGTCAGTTTCATCCATCTTAGGCTTAGAACGCGGTCGAATACTTCGAAAACAATAGATTCTTAGGCCGTGCTGAACGAATTCAAGTAATGAGGAACGTAATTCAAAACTGGTTTCTGTCTTATGCTGCTGCCGATCGTATGCAAGTAACCTAAAAAAGGTAATAATTTAATCAAATTCTTTTCTTCCTAGTTATGCGGTATTTCTAATTATAAGCTTTGTCTTTATGCCATTGTCGACTGTATGGTAGTATCGTCGATCTTATGCCATATCCATCCTATGCCAGGATTGAGCTTATGCCTGCATGGATCCTAATCCGTGTCGATGGTATGTCTGTGACAAATGCGCATTATTTCTTTTGTACTTATCATCATTGTATTAAATGTGTCGCCCAGACGGTATAGTGCTTAGAGGAGTCCACTGTGGTATCGAAGGTCCCGGGTTCGAATCCAAGAAAAACCACGGGTGTTTATAAATGTATTGTATTTATGCGGCATGAGGGCACTCCAAAATATACGGCGAGTCGAAAGTCCTCTCAAGAGGTTGATGGGGAGGGAAGAGGGATGGGAGATCCTCGGACCCGTCTCCCGCGGTGCTTTTTAACAAAATTAAGGGCGGAACTGAGCGAAATCGTACTATCACCTGTACGATGCGCAAGGCTCTTCACCAACGACAGGCGTAATCTAGCTCTCCTTACCACGATGAATTTCGTGGGCTTGTTCTGATTTTACTGTCAGACAAGTGAGATAAGTCACAACATTATATTACGCCACTATCAATATTTTCTTTTATTAAATCCCTAGTACGATGGTAACTAGAGTTGGTCCTATCTAAGTGATGATTCTGAGCTGTTATTCCTTTTTTATGCGCTTAGTGCTTATATCCTCCATAAAATCATTAATTTTCATTAACTACGAACTGTTTCAAGTTTCGAAAAATTAATGAACTGTTGGCAACCACCGTTGATTCCCCTAGCGCATGCGCATGATAAGCAAGCTCTCTGCTGCGTAATACCTTTTAGCAGTAGTTAGCCAACGTCAATGGTGAATATCGTATGTAAGCGAGGAGCGCTGAGTACTGTGTAATCATGTATCTTACTTATTATGTTTCTACTCTGCTGTTCTACGTCTTCATAGCATAAATAAATGTTTGTCATGTAGATGGAAGGTGTCATTTTTATTCTACATGATCAAAGTCCGATTATATGTTATCGAGCGAAAGAAGTTCCCCTGTATGCCCATGAACTTGGAGTCACTGCAGGTCATTGTGTGCCCCAGCGTATTTTGCAATTAAGACTCGCATGCAAAAATAATTCCTATAAAACCTGCTTTTTTTCTAAATATTTGGATTCTTGTATGCATAACTTAAATAATATTTCTTTTAACATAAAAGAAAATCCTAAAAATTAAAATTAAAATTCAAAAGGAGATAAAGCGTAATATTAGAAATAATGATTATATTCAAATATTTATACTATTTTTATACAATAATGAAGTAAAAAACAAGAATTTAATTATCGGTGCTTATTCATCCAATTGCCGTATTTGCTTACAAGAATTTTATGCCGCTTACACGCATGAAACATTACATTTCTACAACAGGAACACGCGTTGTTAGCGTCGCCCATTTAACTCTCGGAATATAAAGTACTCGTAATAAATAAAAGTCTTTATAAAAATGTTAACTCTCTAGAGATTATATCCAATAAGTCTTCTCAGCATTCTGACATAATTTAACTTCATTTAAAATTTGAAATAAAGCGTTCCGTTTCAGCTTTTTAAATTGGATTTCAATTGTCCAGTAACACTTCTTTCCCGTATCACATTTGATACGGTGGACCCTCTGAGGGAAATTGTTTCGTATCATATATGATGCACTGGAAACGAAGAGGCTTTAGAAGCGTAGGAGATATTACACAATACTTTATGTGTAAAGAAATTCAAAAAATACATATTTATTAACAACCTATTATTATTTTTAATTTTACCTGTAACTAATTAGCAACTCCTCAAGTCAATTAGTAAATAATTGGCAATTAAATGCGGATACTTTATGAATAAACGCAGTTAGTCAACAAAATCCATTTCTTTTAACACAGTTTTAAAGAAAACAGTCAAAACATTGCTGCTCTTAAAAATGAGAATTCCTTTGAAATTCTCTCGCTTTTGCAATGCGTTTGAAGTTCTCGATGCTTTCAGTCAGAATTCATTTTCAAATTTCTAAGAAATAAAAAATAAACAATTTATTCCTTAACAATGCCTTTATTAAAAAATTTATATTACGTTAATCATTTTGTTTTGAAAATCAAAGGCTCTTATATTATTCATCTTTGCTTATGTTAACCTCCAATAAGAGGACAAGTGCCCAAATAAGTAATTATTTACTAACGGGTTAGACAGCCTTTATCTTTCATTGGCTAATTTACCTATCTCTCCCAAAAGTGACTAGGATATATATAATATCATTTTACTCTGAATTAAATATATTCTACAGAGCAATGTTATTTTCATCTGTTAAGTTTCAGAATTTCTAATTTAATTTTAACGTTAAAGTTTCATTTAGTTAACTAATTTAATTTAGTTTAATTAGTTAGAGTTTAATTTAGTTAACATACCACGCAGTCTATTTAAATGTAACACCCGCTTATTTATAAGATCGAATTAATGACATCAGGATTAATAAAACTCTATTGCAATGACTTTTTCCAAATAAACATGCAGGTCACTTAACATAAGCTGATGATTAAATACTTTAACTCCCTATATTAGTTTTAATTTTGAATATATATATGCTAATATCGCTATCAAGTATCCATAATGAAAACAACTGTGCCTTTAAACCAAATTGTAAAAATCAAGGAAAACATTTTGGTAAGTGAAATTTATAACAATAAAGGAAAACATCAGTTCATCACTAATGTGACCAAGAAAGATAGAAAAAGTACACTGATTTAAAACTGATAACTTACTAGCGTATAATTTTAAGCTTAGAATCAGAAAAATATGTTTAGAAGTACCTCACAGTTACACGGTTTTAAGCTAGTAAAATGTATAACTGTTCCAATGTACGAGGCCTGATTGATCAAGCTGTAATTTATGATTAAAAAAAAAGATACCTTTTTATTATCATCATCCGCTAGACTGCAATCGCATGCATTTAACTTTTTAATTGCACATTTTACCGATGCTTTTAACTTAATTAACTGCACGTTTTATTTAACTTATTAAGATATGTACCACTAATATTCAACAACAGGGAATCATGTTTCAGTAATGTGGATCGAAATTATGTAATCCCAGAATTCACATTACCTTTTCATTATAGACATGGTTATTTTCTCCCTCCTTTCCGCTTGCCTTTGTGGTGTAACAGTAGCACACTCGGCGCGTATTCGAGAGGTTCAGGTTCGAGTCCCGGCAAGCGCATTTCGATTTCTTCGATTTTCTTCTTTCGAAAAATTCTAAAATTATTCTACAGTGATGCCCGAACTAAAAGGTGGTGGACAATAATGGGTCATCACCTTGATTAGGTGATTGGGTCTCCTAATTCCCAGTCGTACCTCCCTCCTTATAGCATGCCTTCGTGGTGTAACTGTTAGCGCACTTGGCGCGTATCCGAGAGATCCAGATTCGGATCCCGGCGAGGGCATTGCTTAGTTTTATTTCCTTGCTTTATTAAATAACGTAATATCTCTACAGTGTCTTATCTCATTTGTCTGACAGTAACATTAGAAAAAGCCCTTGAATTTTGTTCTAGCTGGGAGCACAGGATTACATCTATCATTGGCATGGATTATTTTAGACAATACCTAGTTCGATCCCAGTTTAGAAAGAGAATGCTCGGAGAGATAGGTCCAAAAGGTCTTCCAGAATTTCCCACCTACTACCAAACCAACAGAGACGACATTCGGCTCGTTGTGTATTTCAAAAACCTAAACACTATCTAACTCTTCTTCAGGATCTAAGTCTTCTCCACCATCTAAGCCTTCTCCGCTCGACAGTAGCCAGAAATACTAATCAGTAAACCGATCAGGGCGGCTACAGTTCATGTTTAAATCTGAATGAGTTTTGCAAAAATATATTTTAGAACAATAGCATATTAAAAAAAACTATTAAATAACAAACAGCATGTTACTCTCAGTCAAGGATATAAATTCAATGATCCGCAGTAATGGTTTATAATATTCTTTAAAAGAAGCGAGTCCGAAGTTTTTTTATGTTTAGTTCATTCTTCGTAAGTTATTCAGCTTAATATATTTAGCGAATCGTGCTTGATCTGAATTATGTTACATAACTATTTTTGAATATGGTCAAAATACTTAGATTCTTTACTCTGATAAAGTTTTAATATTTTATCAACAATCGCTTGAAGTATACAGAGGCTGTTCGCACATTTTTTAGACGATTTTGGTAAGCGGTAATAAAAACTCGTTTGCTGCGAGTTGCAAATCATTAAAATGCTCGGTGTCCACTGTAAACAAAATGATAAACGTTGATTTAAATCTTAAGGAAGAGAAAAAACGCAATGTGCATCGTCTTCTTCCAAAGCATATCGCCCGACGCAGGACATGCTGCAGAATTCTATATGAGAAACACTTTTCCAAAGAAAAATGGAAAACAATTCTCACAATAGATGGAGCATGGGTGTATTTAAATGATTGTAACAAAAAAAAAGAGCCATTTATTATCATAAAAGGGGAGAAAAAAATTTAAGTACATGGTTCAAAGAATCGAAAGAAAGTTTTTCTAAGGGATTCATGATTGTTGCTGGTTTTTCTTATAATGGCAAGTTAAAAATAAAGAGAGTGCAAAAAAAATGTCAAGATTAACTCCAAATACTATCAGGAATATATTTTATCGCCAATTTTCTGAATGAAATGCCATCGCTTTACCCACAGTGCCATCAATCTGTGAGACTCCATCATCACACATCAAAATCCACTGTAAATTTCCTAAACGAAATGGAACAAAAAACTGGTATCGAAGCCATACCCTTCACTGATATCCCTACTAAATCTCACGATGTGTCACCCATGGATTTTTGTGCTTTCGGACTTTTAAAAACTGCATTATCCAAACGTTGTCCCAAAACCCTAACAGGATTCTGGAAAGCTGTTCGGGAGGAATGGGATAGATACCTCTTCTGACACTTCAAAAGGCATAATTATCCTGGAAATTGCGGTGTCGAAAGATAGTTCAGAATAAGGGATGTCAAATAGAACATTTAAAACACAAGAATTTTATGTAATTCAGTTTTGTGAATACAATATACATCGTCTAAAAAATGTGCGAACAGCCTCTGTATTTCTAAGAGTCGAAAAACTGTCAAAGTGAAAAAATTAAAATTTTAGGTCTATTTTGTAAAGTGTCACAATTTCTGCAACAAATACAAAGGTTTGCATGTTAAGTTAATTTCAGCGATGCGCGACTTTTCAATTGGTGGCTTGCAGATTTCACCTTTTTTTACATGAAGCCGATGATGCACGAAGAATCCCGAATCGTTTCAGTTGGCTTATCTTTGCTCCTCATCAAACTGAATAATCCTCTGCACTCCTTTCTTCTGGAGAGGCAAACTTACACAAATACTGGGAGCGGAAAATGGAGTCGCGCCATTGACTCGTTTAACAAAACGCTTTCAAGCTAGCTAATTACGAGCAGATTACACAGTCCACCGATACGGAACATTACGTCGTGTCACATCTCTCACCCACGTTCGCGAATGATGTTATGCAGCGATGGTGGCACGTGATTGGTGTCGCGTTCTTCTTGAAAGTGAGATGAAAAGCCTCGTTAACGAGTCACCTCCTTTGAAGAAACCTTTTTTTTTTCCCTGGAGGGATTGTGGTAAATTTGAAATGCAAGGTTAAGTAATTTAGAATTATTTTCAGGTATGATTACAGAAGCTGTTTTTAATTACATAATCAATATTGATATGCTATAAAACTGCTAGAAAACAGCCTTGAGAAATACTTCGAAAGGCCCATGGCCATCTTAAATGTTAACGACTAGTGTACTTGTCAATTTTATCGTACTGTATGTTTTGTATTTAGTATTTATCATGTTTCAGTCTTGCATATGTGTCTCTCGTATCGTTCCATAAGTCTGCACTTCCTTTTCTCTTTATTGTTTTTGTTTTGCTTGTATATGTCTTTTCAGGACTTGCTGTTCGGTTCTTCGGCAGCTTTTCCAGATTGCATTGTCTGCGTAACTTGCTTGAATTTGCATACCCCATAATTCCTTAAGAAACGGTGCATAGGATATTAATAACCACAATAATATTAATAGGGTGAGAAAAAGAAAAAAAATCTACATATATGATATTAATGCTTAAACTGATTTGTTCCCCAGGTTAATGATATCTTATAATTCGAAACAACCTATCAATTCTACAAGGGGTAGGGCTGTTTTGCCCAGGCACCCTGGTGCTACACCACTCGTAAGGAAGGTATAAATACTTCGAAGAATTTGCAGGAACACTGTAAGGAAAGCTTGTCAGGACTGAGTGTTCGGTGCATATTCTTGGCAAACATCTTCGTAACAGCTTAAAGTCCTGATCTGGAACAGGGAGCTGAATGCAGCTATGTTCTGGTGGTAGATACTGTGATTAAGTGGTAGAAGAACTGCACTTGAAAGGGATTTAAAATCCTCTTTTATTAAATTAATATTATTTACAAATCACTTCCCAACTCGGGAGGGATACAGAAAGTAAAAGACCACACTTATGTCTAAAATGAACAATCAGATAAATTTAAAACTAAAGCTAAATAGAAATTAAATGAATCTTTGCTCACAGAGCTATACGCGAGGTTGGCCTCTAACTAAATGGTGCGTAGCAAGATTTACTAATACTAACGCACTTGGATTTATTTCAATAAGCAATCACGTAACAAGCACTATGGCTTAGAATTTAACTGCTAGCTGGTCAGGCGAACGTCGAATAGAGTGACCGTGATCTGAGACTAAAAGCTCTCTCACACTGAGAGGTATCTACCTCTGGTTTAAATAGAACTTGGCTCCACTTCAAATTAGCATAAACTGAAAACGCGCGCTTTTTCTAACGGGAAGTTGAAAATGAGAAGAGATAGAAAGATTTAAATTAAAATAAAACTTTGTTAGTTTAACTAAAACCTTACAAGCTGAAGGTACTGCCCACTGAATAATTCGACAAATATTTTCATATGTTAAATAAGAAATGCTTTGGATGTGATTACAAATGAATTATTTTATGAATGCCGAAAAGACTGTAATCATGGGAAAACAATAGATAATTTATTTTATGAGATGAAATGAAATTTAGTTTTGCTCAAATTCGAATGTAGATTAAAAACCTATAAAAATTCTCATATCTTTAGAATCTCTATATCTATAAGAAGAGGTTAAAAAATTACTTAAAAGATCTAATAAACGCAGCTTATGAAATCTGCATTTAATCAAGCAAAAAGTTTTGAAAATAGTGAGATAATTTCCAAAAATACGCCAATGATTGTTAAGATACAAATGAAATTTAGTAATTAAAGTACAAGCTTAATACTTTTAAATCTTCGGGCTCATTTTCTGAATACATTCTTAGGGAATGAATGGTTCATTGCGTAAAGTCTATAAAGAAATGTACATGACTTTTTTTTTAACAATAGGTATATTAGTAGCATTGCATTACTGCAATGGGAAGACTAAGTGTTTTATTATTACGCTTTGATGCTCTATAAACTTACTGAGGTATAATGAAACTAGCAAGCTTCTGCAATTAATCGATGCAAATTTTATGTGATTAATGACTGCCGGTTCCGAATGGGCTTCGTAGAAGTTCTCTTCCTACAGTGATAATTTCTCGCATGATAGTTTCTTCATTTCTCTCTGAGAAAACTCATTTTTATTAAGTATATTACGTATTAGGCTCTAGAAATGGTTGTTTACTAGGTCTTAGGCTGTCTCTCAGAGACAGATTCTTGTTAGGTTCTGGGCCTTCTTCTGGAGATAGTTTACAATGCAGGTCATAGGCGAATGGGTATGCTAATATCTAATGATCAAGATCTCTTTTTTTCCGCAGACGGAACAATCATTGTTCATTACAATTCCAACAATGATTATACATTGCTGATTCAACAGTTGCTGCTCATTACGTTTCATTAGACACAGGTATATGGAAAAGGGACCATAACGTGCTACGTTTTGATTAATATAGAGATGTAAAAATATAAAAATTTAACCACGAAACAAGGTAATAAATTTATGGAAGTCTCTTATTTGATGCGCATTGTTCAACTCATTTAGATAGGAGTCCTTTAGATAGGAATTAATTATATATTTTGCATACGACTTTGGCATTTGAATATTACATAATCTGTATTTTCATTTCTTACAGCTTCTTTTGAAAGAGAATTGCTATTTCGTTACCATTTTCCTCAGTATGGTCTCAGATTCATCTGAACTCCGTGTTATTCTATATTAAGTTGTAAATTTGTTGCACTGTTGGTAACAGATATTTGAGGTCTGTAATAGAGACAGGGAGGTAGTCTAAGAGAATATTAAGTTGAGAGACGGTGGCAGAGCCTACAAAACTAAGGAATTCTTTGTCGGCTATCAGCAACGCTTGAAAGACATTATTTTGATGGCGTAGATGGCCTTTAAAATTTTCCAAAAGTTTGAATTTAAAACTTGTTTAGATCAGAATTCGAAACACTTAAATGACGATAGCTGCGTGAAAATCGGAGTTCATGAGGATTAGAGGATTCGAAAGTAGCATTCCTGTTTATGAGCATATTTTAAATGCACTTTTTTAATCTTAAGTGGAATTTCTGTTATAACGAAAAGCGCTTCGTGTGTGCTAGAAATAGGCTACACTTTTCTTTTGCAATTTTTAAGTGACTGATATTATTAAATTCTTTCAGGACATTTATACGGAACATCATATAAGCACTTATTTGAGATTATTGATCACAGCTTGGAAGATAAAAATCTTAAATCTTACACAGCGGCAAGTCGTACTAAGCCGATTGCATGACAAATGTCATAGTAGTATAACGTAGTACTCTAACGAGCTGGAAAATCTGGAAAACATTTTCCTGAAGATTTTTCTAACATGATAGATAACTTGCTGCATTAAACCTAAAGGATGCTTTTTCTTACTCGTTTCTGATCTAAATATTTGTAAATAATATTTCGATTAGAGATTTCTTTCTCGTGCCGAAGCAACAAAAACGGGTTTTACAAATCAACATAAGTGAACACAAATAACATGAAAATACACACACGCACGCACACAAAAAAAGTGATTTTTTTTTCAATCCTCGTTTCCTCTGGAACAACTGTTACGCTGCAGTTTGATAGGGGCAGTTCTGCCCAAGTGAAAGAGGTTTTCCGAGCTATTGAAGTAGCAACGGGCGGCGTCAAGCTCAGAATTAGTCATGTTTTTTCCAAATTAAGCTCCGCGTCGAAGCGAGACATGACACTGATGCGTTCATGCGGTGTGAAAAAGAGTATAACAGCCATGACACGCTTCGCTTAACGGACCGTGTGGGCAAGGACTTTTAACGCTTTTTTTTTCAGTCTGTCTAAAGGTATCAGCCCATAAAAACTTTCTCAATGAGATTTATATTTAAAATTTTCTTATTCGTAAGATAAGGCACCAAGTTATCTTTTTTATATTTTATTAAAATTATTTTGCTATGAAGTTTGACTCATACTTGTCATTTCTGGCCGCATTCTGACATTTATGACAGTGAGTGATATTTACTTTTATACACATAAGAGGGAGGTCAGATAAGGTCGTTTCTAAATCATCAAACGAGTTTTTGTTATTGTTTTATTTCCAGTCTAAAATTTCATTTAATTCCTTTTCAACGTTTAATTTTAGTAGAATTATGCAATTTTTTAAGGGGGAAAGAAGGCTGCCTGAAACTACTTTTGGTTATTGACAAAATTATGGGTAATTATAGCTTGTCAATCAAACCTGTCAAAAAATAATCATTCATAAGCAACAATTATTAATAAAGAAATATGCCTTATTAGTGTGCAAAAGTACCTTCGCTTTATTCCAAGCCATTGTAATTTCAGAAATCAGGACTTCAAACTCTTTCTGATACGTCAATGTGTCTAAAGTATTTAAAAGAATTCGTATTATAAGATATTCGCCTCTTGTTTGAATGACATCGAGTATGAAGATTATTTCACTACTTATTATTTAGGTGTGAAATTTCAACTGAAAAGTAGTTTAAATCTTCTTTATTTAAATCAATCTACTATTCCGTTGTGTTTAATTCTACTGTTTTTAAATAAAATGCACAAAATATTAAATTTTGCAGTCCATAATATATATTAGAATAAAGGGAATTTAATTAGTTCCATGAACTGTTAAAATGATGGCATTTTTTCAGATTGCCCACTATAACTTATATTTTATTAGAGACGAAAGGATTATATGGTATTTGTAAGAGTAAAAGATTGCACATTGCATTTATAATAGCCCTTACAGGAATAAAGGGGTTTATTCTTCCGAACTTCAGCTGTGTAAAGAAAATAACACAGTAAGAATTAAAACTAAACTTTTGAGAAGTTTAGAAATGCATTAAAATAACAATAAATGATCTAGGATTGAATTAGTTTTGGGAAAATAAAACTAACTATGAATTATAAGGTATTTCTCCCGCCTTCTTCGCATGTCTTCGTGGTGTAGTGGTCAGCAAGCTGGGCGCGCATTCCAGAGGTCCGAGCGAAAGCATTGCTCGTTTTTCTCTTCTCCTGCTTCAAAAATACCCAATGTTTCTATAAGAGGCCCGCGAACTAAGAAGATGGTGGATGACGCTTCTCCCCCACCGGGATTTGGCGACTGGGTCCCCTAATCCCAGTCGTCCTTTAAAAAGGGGGCGCATATACGGTATTTCTCACGAGATGAAAAATGAGCATTGCTGCTCTCGCCGGGACTCGAATCGTGGACCTGTCAAATACACGTCAAGTGTGCCACTACACCACGAAGGCGGGAGAAATACCTTATATCCTCTCCCTTTTAAAGGGCGACTGGGGGTTAAGGAACCCAATTGCCAAATCCTAGTGATGGAGAATCATCATCCGCCACCTTTTTTTAGTTCGGACGCCACTGTAGAGACATTAGGTTATTTCGAAGCAAGAGAGATGAAAATGAAAAATGCCCTCGCCGGGACTCGAACCACGGACCTCTCGAAATATGCGCCAAGTGTGCTGACCACTATACTACGAAGGCATGCTATGAAGACGGGAGAAATACCTTGTAAGGTATGAAAAGAAAGTGCAAAAACTGCGATTTAATAACAATTTTTTAAACACAGGACATAGAATGTAACATTTTGAATCTGCACGAATAGAAAAAGAATTATAAATTAGCTTTAGGGATTTATTTACTCTCTATAAATCCAAGAAAAACACGACTGAAGTTGTTTTCGCAGATAAACACAAGATGAAGCTACTAATAGCATAATTTCTTAAACAAAATATATTATTTCACGAGAAGGGTGATTGTATACGCTGGTACTGTGCTGGTGGAAAATATGAATGATTTTTCCCCTAAGCTCACAATATATATGCAGAGTATAGGGTGTAACCACTCATCATCAAAAGAACAAACATTCTGTGCATCAGAACGTGCATCAGAAAAAATGGTTAAAGGAAAAAAATAAAGTAGTAAAAAATGCGTACTATGAATGTAAAAAGTGAAACGAGCATTTATGTTTGGATTTGGTTTACTTGATTATGGCAAAGCGCTCAAAGGCTACCTGCCTAAGGGGAGGGATGCCTTCGCGGAGGAAGTTCTAAGGGAAACTGGCTCGTATACACGTTACACATTTAGAAAGGCCAGGAAAATACTCATGCATCCAGCCCGTTCACCGAATTTCAACCCGGACCGACTTACCAATGTTCAGCGACTTTATCACTCGACCGTTACATTTATGTTTAAGAAATGGCAATACTAAGCTCTGATAACAAAAATAGTTACAGTAATTTAGGTCCGAGAGAAAGCATTACATTATAAAGATATTATAAACAAGTTCTGTTCAGTTAGCAACATTTTGCAGAAGTATTTCTCAGAAGAAATGATTAAATGCATCCAGAAAGTTTGAAAATAGAGAGATAACACTTTGACAGATAAATGCATTACAGCTAAGCGTGTTGTGTTATACAAGGACTGCAATATTTCAGAAACAGGAATTTTATTTTAAATGCTTACCAAAAAATGGCATTGTAGTACTAATATTAGAAATATCATAAGACTAAAAGTTTCTGAAACAAGAAGCAATACATATCATGCAGTAATGTAATAAATAAAGTCTTTTCAATACTATGTATAGAGAGAGAGACAGAAGGAGAGCTATTAATGAAAACTTACAGTCAATATCTACTATTCAAATTTTCCATAGCCAGAAAACTTGGAAAATCAACTATGATCTCGCAGGTATTCAACCATGGATTTTCCAGTTGCCAGGCATTTGGAAGTGCTACCACTTAAACCAAGAAAGCACGCAGGAGGAAAAGTGATCATTCCTTATACTCTCCCCCTAATTAGAGGTCAGCTAGAGCGAGACGAGACCCAGTTTGCCAAATCTAGGAGGTGCCGAATTATCGTCCAAAACACTTTTATTCCAGATACCACTGTAGAGACATATAAAGATTTTAGTGTTAGAAACGTGATAAACTAATCAGACCCTCACCTCGATCTGAACCACAAATCTTTCTACGCTGCTCGTCTCGAGACCACTCACGGTAGTTAGATTATTTGAAAATGCCTAAGCCCCGAGCACTAACTGCCGAAGCTCAGGGAGCCTTCGCAGAGGACTTTCTAAGAGATACCTGCTCGCATTCCTGTTACGCATGGGAAAAACTACGAAAATAAAAAATGCAGCCATCTCTTTGGCCTGCAATCGAAACCAAGCCATGTCAAACTACCGGTATTCAGCCACTAGTGGGGTCCACGCATGGTGGAATATTTTAATTCCTTGCTTTCTTTCTTACTTAAAGGGCGACTGAAGCGACAGGAACGAGAGGCAGTCGAAAAAATCCGGGTGATGATGAATAATCGTCACCACGTTTTAGTCGGACACCGCTGTTTAGCTATTATAGTTTTCCGGCGTCACGAAACTCGGTGAAGCCATTATGTCCTCAACGGGACTCGAACAATGGTTCTTCCAGTCGCCAGCTGGGAGTGCTTCCATATACGATGCGGGTATGCAAGAAAGTAACTGATAATTTTATACAATGTAAGCCACGAAGATAAACCCTTTCGGGAAGAACCTGACAAAACTGGGAAATCTATGGCACAAATTATATTTCTCTTAATACCGCATAAAATCCTTCTCTGTAACCGGGCGATTTCCGTTAGGTTACATGTCATATATTGCTTTTACTGATCAGTAGACCACCTTGAATCTTTGACAACGATACTATACGTTTCTGTTTCTCTTTATGAAAAAATAGAAACTATATATTCTACAATATTATTAAGAGTGAGAACACACTGTCAGATATTTCTTTTTACTTTAATATTCGTGTAAACGTTTTTGCTCTTGCCATCGAGTTTTTTAATTTCTTTTTTGTTTTGTTTTATTTTTTTTTGTACGCATATATAGGCTCGAAGATCTTGAAAGTCATGCTCAGGTAGCCAAGCGAATCCTTCAACATAAAGCTATTATTTATGATTTAGCTTTCTACGTTACGCTGAAGTAGGCTTAGATCTCTCTCCATCTTTTTTATATTTTCGTTTAACTTCAGATGCTGACAGTCCGACTTTGAATTCTGTCTCATCTCCGACGGAATTGTGGAAGTAGCGGGCACGCTTTACCGATTCGAGTTATCGATCTTTTTACAAGGTTCAAGATGGTCATTCACTTTGCACAATTTAAGATGGTGCGATAGGCGGAAGACACGCGAAAGAACACTCGGGGGACAATGCCCCTTTCAGCACTATTCTCCACCAAAGATGCAATGAATTTCTAAGTGGGCAGACAGCTTGCCCTCTGCAATTAATCATTCAGTATTTTATGAAGACACTTCCATTCTGATTCGACACTTCCATTGTGCCTCGGCATGCTAGGGTTCCACTTGCGATGCTTTCCACTTTACTGTAGTTAACGAATTCTTCATTTTGATTCTTTTCCGAAAGATAATTTGCGTAATTTATACTACGCGAATGCATGTATGCAGAGCCCTCACTGGTTAATATGGGATGCTATGATAAAGAAAAATACAGGATGTTCGAAAACGTTAATTACAGGCTATTTCTTTTAATATTGATATTACATATACACACTGTAGGCTTTTTGGTGACATCATAGAAAAGTTGGTGAACTCTTAAACGAATTGCTACATTCTGGACTGTTTGGTAGCAACTCCGCGCGATTAATATCTAGGCAAGGGCTTTTCTTGGTGGCAATCTGTCTATCGATATAGAGTCCCAACAATGAATTTTCTTAAAATATGACAAAAGAATCATAATGCGAACTGATGTTAAGCAGATCTTGGAAAATAAAAGTTGTTCGTATCAAATACAAATTTGTCCATATTCCTTGTTAACTTTGAAGGCAACCAGGCACTTACTTAACTAAATTTGGTTCCGTGTGAAAATGTCTATTGAATTATCGTCTTATCTTAGCAAAGCACTTGCAAACTCAAAATAAAAATTAAAGAAACCTTCGTATTTAAACTTTAAATAGTTCATGCTTACGATCAATCTCTGCTACTTGTGGAATTTAAACTAACAAAGAACTATTTAAAATTAAATATTTAACTCTTGAACTTTACAAGACAAAAATCTTATTAACCTTTGGTCCAGACACTTCAAATGCACAAACAACACGGTTATCAAAAGGCTAAAGCTGAAATTAAGTAATTTCAATGAGCTGGACGAGAAATATCATTAGTCAGCAAAACTGCCAACAGTTGTCTCTCTAAACTTCAGGAACTTCATTCTCATATCCATGTTAACTAATTTGAGTCCGTGTAGAAGCCGACGAAAATGGAAGGGACAGTGCAAATGAAATAATAAGATAATGTTTAATTTATCGTAATATCTGACAACTTTGTAAAGATCCGCATGAAAATAAGAATTGGAATGCTTTCTGTTTAATTTACTAAAGTGCAGTGCATATTGGATCCCAGGACATATTGTATTACATGGACGTTTGCTGCACGAAGCCCATATAATATTTTGTGTTTACACAACTCCTCAGTCCCCAATGCCGAAACGGTTTCCAAAAAATTCTGTACATTATTTTGAGAAACTTTATTGCTGCAACTCCATGTCTGAGTAGTAAGCTGTGGTACTCAGCCGACCAAAGTGGCGTCACAGAAAAGAGGCGTGGCTTCCGCCATCTTACATCATGTGACAACCGGAAATAGATAGGATGACGTCATGTGTAGTTTCATTTTTATTGTGTGACAACTATTTTTTGTTTTCAAAGTTTTTATTTTTTGTGGCAACGAGAATATGTTTTCAAAGTTTTATTTTCGTGGCAACGACCTTTTGAACCACGTGTTTATTTTCCCGCTATTATTTTTAGTTATTTAATGCGCCATTATTTGATCCATCATTATTTTTAATTTAATATAATAATTTTTAATTATTTAATAAGCCGTTACTTTTAATTATTTACTCTTTTTAATT